>JALLOT010003221.1:0-11548 GCA_036939595.1 Thalassiosira livingstoniorum | reverse complement strand
CTCAATAGTGAGCGGTTGTTTGAAAAAAGCAAATTTCATGTACATGGACCGCTCACTATTGAGTGCACTCTACGGTAGTGTAATTTTTTAAGCTGATAATGATAATATTATCTGCCCCTTTCCCAACTAACTTGCAATAATATTTTCTCTTTATTTATATAATTTTTAGCTCACTTGATTCACACAGTATTGTATTTTATTTGTAAAAAAAATCTTTTTTATTCACATTGAAATTTTTTAATTCTTTTCAACTTTTGTGTGAACCTTTCTTGTTTATTTTGCTGTTTCTAGATTCTTTGACTTCTTGTTATGAATTCCTTTGTTGTTTTTGGTACTTCTTCTTTCTCATTTGTGACCCTTTGAATACTTATATAGTCATTAATTGTACTATTGTGAGATAGATTAGGACTCATTTTTTACAGTTTTTGTAAAATTATTCTTTATTCTACATCTACTGTAGGTCCAGTTGTGTCCAAAACTATTGATTTCAATGTACATTGAACTATTTGAATGCATTTTGCTTGTGTATCTATTGTAGGATCTTTTATATTCTTTTGTGCTCTGCAGTTGTAGGTTCTTTGACAGGATATGTTGATGGTTTTCCCATGATTTCTTTTTAGGTCGTCTTTTCAATTATGCTGAATATTTTCTTTTTGTTTTTATATTCCTTTGTAGATTGTATTGATGGTTTCTTGTGATTCTTTGATTTGGTTTTGTAGATAATACTAGGGATGTAACTTCTGTGCCATCATTCCTACTCTTCTCAATTTTATGTTTTTTTGATTTTTCACAAGCCAGGACATAATGTAATTTTTTAACAAGTAATGAATTTTGGACTCCATTCCAACCGCCACATTTGTATACCTAATAAACTTCTGGTGATGCACGTGAAAAACTGTTTTGTCAATTTTCTATTTTTCCAATTTTGTTTTGCAATATTACTGTAGGTAATTAAGTAAGTACCATATTAATACAATAGGAGTATATCAAAATGTACTAATTAATATTGCAGGCAGCTAACAAAAATATATTGGCTTGCTCCTGGATGTTGTTGCTGATGATGATTCCAACAAGAAAATCTATTACTTCATCATACTATTTGTAATATTAACAATATTATTGTTTGATTGAGGAACTATTGAAATCAAATTTTTGATGCCGGTATTGTGAGTTTGTGATGTCAACCCTGGGGTCAATGAATGCCTTGGATGTGACAGTGTACATAGATACTAGTGATGGCAGCCACCAGCATTTTCATGACACTTGCGTAGGCTCAATACTATGATTGATGGGAATGGCCACAATGATACAGATCTTTTCTCCTACTACTGTAATGAATGGTGAATAAGACACTGCCAATGTCCTTCACCAAATGATTGCAAAATAATAAAGTGTCTTACACACCATTCAAAGCTAGCAAAAATTACATGGTGAAAAATTTGTTGATAAGTAGCAATTGGCAGCAGTAGAAAAATGCATTAAAGTAACCTACTCACTATGGTGTCCAACTCACCATTCAGTACGGTAGTGGGGGTGAGATCCATACCTTTCAAAGGGATTGGATACCATTGTTGACAGCAGCTAATACCTGAATAAAACTGTTCTATTGTACTATGCATCAACTGATTAAGCCAGCAATGGGGAATGGTGCTCCAATCATTCTTGCAATCAATTATCATTTTATTGTGGTTGGATTCATTGGATGTTAAATGAATGGAAGTGCATGAGTGAATGCATGTAGTAGTTTTCATAGTATGTTACCTAGCAGTTTACTTAGTAGGTTACTCAGTAGGTTATTTTGTAGGTTACTCAGCAATTACTTAGCTGGTTATTTAGTAGGTTACTCAGTGGGTTACTTAGTAGGTTACTTAGTGGGTTACTTAGTAGGTTACTAATCAGATTACTCAGTAGGTCACTTAGTAGGTTACTTAATAGGTTAATTAGTAGGCTACTTAGTAGGCTACTTGGTAGATCTTTTAGTAGGTTACTTAGTAGGTTATCTAGTAGATTACTTAGTAGGTCACTTAGTAGGTTACTTAGTAGGTTACTTAATGGGTTACTTAGTAGGTTCTTAGTAGGTTAACTAGCAGGTTTCTCAGTGGGTTACTAAGTGGTTCAATTAGTAAGTCACTTTTTTGGTTAAATAGTAGGTTAATTAGTAGATCAATTAGTAGGCTTTACTTTTGGCTTTTTGTGGTGTCTTTTGATAGGGTGACAGGTATTATATCACTCCATTGTTTTCCTCATTCACTCACTGCAAGAATAAAATTATTTTGGGAGATTCAGATGTATTTTTTTTACCAAAAAATACAGTTATGGATAAGTTCAAGCGGAAGCAGAACAATCAGTATGTAAAGATTATATAAATTAGCGGATGTTTTTTTGAAAACTGTGAAAGGGTTCTTTCAAGATTTTTGTACACTCCTTGTATGCATATTTTTGGTAATGTGTGTTTTTGCAGCTTGATTTGCAGAGTACCATGGATACTTCTTTACAAAATTATTCTGATTCCCATTCGTTACAGGAATCTTTGATTTTCTTCATACCATCTTGACCTCAAATCACATGATTGATTATTTCATTTTGGCCTTCTGACCCACAACTAATTTTTTGAGAGGAAAGAAATAGTCCTAATGCATAGTGTATTGAAGTGCAGATTCTCCTGTGATTGTCTTTGTTAAGGCCAAACAATGAGTTGCCAGTATCACATGGTGAATTACCTCAAATAGGAAAGGAGGGTGCAAAATGTTCTGCATGGAAATCATGATCAGCCTCAGCAACAAATGTATCACTTCCCACAGCATCCTTTCTAGATTGACATTGTGCCGCTCAGACAGGAACCTCAGACCCAACCATAATACCACTTTTATCATTGTTGAAGCATCATCTCAGAAACCTCAATGATCCCAGATGTAGACAAAATATAACCTTTCATTAAATGGTAAAGTAGAGAAAACTTGTAGTGCAAATATTTTTTATCCCTGAAATCCAATGGCCATGAATGTTGTTCTCGTCCCTTGATATCCTTTCCAACAGCTTGAATATGAATCAAAAAATGATGGTGTATTTATTTGCTGATTTTTTTATTGGCAATTTGTAGAAAGCTGCCAAGCCATCCAGTTCACACATGGAACCATAAATTCTTGTTTGCTTTCTTTCTTCCCCTTTTTTGATGAGGATCAATTGTCGTCCACTGCAACTGTGGCAACAACAGAACCTTTATGGTATAAGTCTCTCTCATGATGGCTCCAACATTGAAATTAGGCACTCTTTGCTCTTGTGCATCTCACCCAATTTCCATCTCAATTACTTTTTCCATTGCTTCCCAGAAGACTTTGAACTTGCTTATATTAATATTTTCTCTTGCATTGTGAACTTGCATATCATGAATGATTTCTCAATTGAAGTCTTTATCACTTTCAAGTACCACCCTTGAAATATACTTAAGGAATTCTTGATCATGATTTGGGCTACTAAAAGTTGGTACCATCCCATCTTGCAGAATGGACTTCAATATAATTTTGGCAATACAGGTTGGTGTGCCTGCCCTGGTTTTGTTTGCTTGTAGTGCATCTGAAATCTGAAGTCTGCCAACATGCCAATGCCAACAATGCTGGGGCACTGGACAATACTGCTTGAGAACAGCAGCATTGAACTTGCCATTTAACTTGTTGTGATTGCAAAGTATTTTAAACACAACATTCTAATTGCAAAGCTACCCATGGCATTCAAATGCAAAAACTCTCATGTTGAATTCATTGTAGACAAGACTCTTCATGAACCAATGGGGCTCATTTGACTGTTTATTCACATCTGGGCACAATTCTTCCAAGATTCCCATAAAAAAAACAGAGATATGAATTATTTCATAAAACCCATTCTCTTTCAACAATTCCTCCAAAGTGTCCAGCATCTTGTACTGAAGTTTAACTGACTCTGATTGCTTCCTTGGATGTAATGTCATAGGCCTGGTAGTGGAGTGTTTGTAATTAAATAGATGAATTAAATGAATGAAAAAGAGATAAAATAATATTGATGGAATTGAACTCACTAAGAGCAAACAGTGACTGTTGTTATGAACACCCACTTGGTACAATCTGCTTGGTCCTCTGAGATAATTCTCTGTTCCAGACAGCCTGATTTTCCAATTCCTTTTTGTATTGAGATGGAATGAAAGCACAGTTTTTCATCTCATAAACATTTCTTCTCCATTTTTTTTTGCTCTATCTTTGATGAATCATTCATTCCTTTTATTTCTTTCTTTAGCAACTCCAGCTACATGTCCACCACTAACATGGCACCATTCAGATGTTTTGTATCTTATCCTGGTCCAGCCCCTAGAACTAGAAGCAGATGGACATGTCTTTGAGCAGATATTTTTTTCCTGCCTTCAAGTAAGGTAGATTTAATTTTCAAAGCCTTCCCTTTTTAGAGTTTGACTCAGTTGTCATGAACAAAATGGAACAAATTTACTGTGGATTTCACTGACTCCTAGGCAACCTTATCCTCTCCTCCACTTCCAGAAACATACTTCAACAAGTTTTTACATAAATCTAAATGATCTACAATGACTGCTTGAGTTTGGTTGAATATACTCAGCTTTGCACCCAGATCAAAACTGACCATAAATTTTTCCTTGCTTGAAGCCTTTTTATGATTTCCCCAAAAAGTTGTACATTATTCCAGAGAAGACTTTGACTTCCACTCCTGCATTGAAGTATGACACATTTCTTTGACAGTGTCAAACATGGAGGATTGTTGCTATTCTTTTTTGTTGCATTGTGAGGGGGGGTGACCAAGTTGATGAGATTGGCATGAATTTCTTTCAGAGGTTCAGATGAAAGCTGAGGCAAGAGGCTGTAAAGAGTGGATGGAAGGTATTGCTTGAAATTCAACCCACCCTTTGACTGGATTTTTTTGAAGTCGTGGTCAGAATAAACCAGAACTGGTTTTTATTTTTTGATTGCCTCGCAGAGAAATTCATACAGCATTGATGTTCTTGCATCTACAACTGGGAAGGATGTTTTGAAGATGGAGTTGCCATTGTGATGGACTAAGACTAAGACATTGACAAATACTGTAATAGTAATAGTAGCAAATATTGGCTTGGAAATTTACAGAAGAGATTGGCAATGAGATTCTGTCCAGAATGAAAACAAAGTGTTGGTGGTTTAGGAGGTGGCTGAGGAGGTGGCCAAGGCATCCAGCTCATGCTGAGGCAAAGGGGGTTGCCATAACTGTCTGGGGTCAAGACTCAAGATGGCTTTCCCCCAATATGACATTTGACATTCAAAGTGATATGGGAATTAGTGGAGCACTGGCAGGGATTCATTGTTGCTAAGAAGGACAAGTGATGAAGGAATGAGTTGGATAAAATGATGGAGTCTTGAATGGTGAAATGGTTGGCTGTAAATAATGCACACTATGGTTGGTGGGTCAGGGTTACCTAGTGGTTACCTTGAGGGTTTTGGTGATATAAAAATATTTCTTTGTAACATGGAGTAAAGCTTAATACATCTTACATTCATTTTGGTAACTCTACAATGGAATTTAGTATGTTTTTCTATTTTGAGCTTTCTTTCAAGGGGATATGCATGGAATACAGTATATTTTTTTATGTAAAAAAATCAGAGTTCAGCAAACATTTGCTAGTGGTTTAGCAGATTAACATGGTTACACAAAACCTCCCTCTCTCACTCACTTATTGAGAAGGTTAGGATCAACTCTGATTTTTAAATTGTTGTCTCCTTACATGAGTAAGTGAAATGAAGTTCAAAAATACAATCAAACTTGGGGTCATTAAATTTGATCATTATCCCTACTGTACAAAAAAGGCAAGGTACCTCACAGTTTTCATTGCCATTGATTGTTGTGCTATGTTGCATTTGAAACTTGAAAGATAGTGCAACTAATTATTTTAGTTCACAGTAGACTTAGGTGTTGAAGTCTTCTACTTCTACTACCAAAGGCAATGGGGGATTGGCACACATGCTCGTAGGTGCATTTCTGGGAGTAATATCAATATTTCAGAGCATTTGCTCAAATTTTTGATAGTTTTTAAAACATATCCAAACCAATAATACAAACTAATTTGTCTCATTGAGAGCTTTAATTTGATATGCAATACATGTATACTTCTATTCTATCTGACATTGTTTTGGAAATCTTCGATGTAATTGAAAAGATGAAAGACATTCATAAAATTACATCAATATTTCATTGTCTCTGTTCAACATGGTTGGCATGTTTGTCTGAACACATGACATACAATATTATGCATACAATATAGAATGGTGAAGTAGGACTCTTGGTGTATCTTACCTCATAGCTCACTAGATAGCACTCACTAACAAAATTCACTAACAATGCACGGGTTTTAGGTGCATTTTGTCCAATCTGCTGAACATTTTTATGCAACATTCCCCCAATGCACAAGGTAGTACATGGTGGCAGAGTGATATTGATCTAAATAAGAATAATAGTGTGAGTTGTTCTATCTTAGCAGCTAGGCTACTAGTGTCAATATCAGTCAAAAGGGGAGAAGTCATATTGTACTTGTGGACAATTGGACACAGTTGGGACAATTGGATCCAGCAATCAGTAATCAGGGAATGGAATAGAGGATAGAGGGCACATTTTCATGCTCCCCACAATTTTAGTCATATTAGACTTCATGACATCTTTTAAAATACTACTTGCCATGTTGCCTTTTCTGAATATGAGAACCCATGGCCATATTCACTCTATTCTTTCATGTTGTCAAATGGTAACTGTGGCTGGATCATTTGCAGTTTTTAGGGGGGTGGATTTTTTCTGAATAATGAAATAGAATTGGGTCATTTTCAAATATTGTGGCATTTTTTCAAATGCATTCTCCTCTTCTAAACATACTGTTTGGGCCTTTCAATTAGATAGTTGCTGTTTGAATATGGTAATGGATGTTTTGACAAGCAACTGAATAATTCATTTTATAATGGAATAGGAATCCATCAGATAAAGGATTGGCTTGCAACTGTTATCTCATTAATCACTGACTTCTAATTTTTATGAGTGCATAACATTTTTACCTAGTTATTTAGAAAACAATGCTGTTATGGGATTTTGCATCCTATTGAACCATTCTGGGAATTTTTCATTGCCATTTTATTTATTGACAATGCAGTATGTAGCCTTTTGTTCAATTTGGTAAAACTTGTTCTAGTATGTATGTGTTGCAATCTCGGTGTATCACATTTTTTTAGTCTCAAATAGTAAAAACCATGAAAAATAAATGTTAATGAAAAGTCCAGGCTTGGTTGCTCAAGAGTTATTCCATGTGTATACACGAATAATTAATTAAATAATACATAATCCATCAAGAACTATCCATATTACTAAGTAGATAAAGTGATGAGTGAAAATAATTTCAAAAATAGTTTTTATGGTTGTTTATTTCCATTTGCTCAAACTCAAATATTTTGAATATTTCATACTGTCAAAATTTAAATGTTTGAAATAAACTTTTCTGCATTCTTTTCGTCTGCAAATTAAAATCTCTCCACTGCAATTTCTGCGACGTAATTCTCACTCTTTCTTGTCCAGGATTCGTGCTCCAGCTCTATTTACTGTTAGTGAGACATCAAAAATTGAAGCAAACCAAAATTGACCGATTTGAATGATTTATTGAGGTACACCGACAAACTCGATGGCTCCCTAAACATCATGCCCGAGATGTCTCATTCGAAACACCAAGAATTCCAATGTTTTGAAGATTATCTGCAAGACGTGATGAAAGGCTTGGATCTGCTTGAAAGCTTAAAATGTTCACAATTTCATTGCATTGCAGGCCTTGACCTTGATGGGTCCTTATTCTGTCGAAACAAGGAGGTGAAGATAAGATTCTCGAGCTTCGTCATGTCTGAGATGAAGCATATCATACCCATCCGATTTCCCCCTGTCATTTCCTTGGAAACCAAATTATGACGAAAAAGAATTCAAAAGAACAAGACTTCGTTCAAAGCGAAAACCTACCTAGTTTTAATTACATTTATGTATAAGTTTAAACAACAGCTATCAATGCATGGGCTGAGTTTAAAGCAACTCATGCTGGCAGTTTTGACAGCGTCCTTACCCCTTCCGATCAAACAAAGTTTATCGGTCATCATTTGCCTTTGCTTGACTCCCCAACACCTTGAAAAACGAAAAGAACTTCTCCCCCGATGCCTTCCCAGCCAACCCACCAATTTTCTCAATAATATCCCTCGGATTCCTCCCAACCTTCCCAGAATCCCTATCTCTCGCCTCATTATCATCAAACCTCGGATACACAATCGGAAAGAACGACGAGCTCAACTTCTCCCCATCCACCAGCCCATGCCGTCCTAAATCCGAAAGCACACCTCCTGTCCCCCTCTTATCATGATACAAACTTCCAGCCTTGGCCACCGTTCCCCCCAAAACCCTCCTATACGTCGTCCAAATCCCATCACTCGGCCCATCCACCTTATGAATCGTCTTCGGATGCCATATCAACATATCTCCAGGCATTGTCCTAAACTCCAACAACTGATCCTTATACTCCTCCAACCCCTCCTGCTCAATATCCACAAACACTGCCAACTCATCCACCACCTCATTCCTATGACTCCCCTTCAAATAAACAGGAGCACCATACCCCTCCGGAGTCTCATCCATGGTAATCCAAAACCGAATCCCCTCATCCCACGTAATCGGCCCATTCTGATTGTCCTGATGCCACTTAAACCCCTTATTCGGATTCACCATCAACAAATCCGTACTAACCCTCACTTCACTCGTCCTCCCACACTGCGCCAACACATGCCCCATCGCCGAATGATAATAAAAATCGGCAAACGCCTTGTTGGTCTGCCACACATTCCTCTGGATGTAATCGTACAACTTGGAGGCTGTTCCTGCAAATGCCCAAAAGTGGGGGTTGTCGACTTGATGGTTGGTGGCGGCGCGGAGGTAGGAGATCCATTCGGAGTCAAAGACGGATTTGAGGTGGAGGACGCCGTCGCGTTCGAGGGTTTGGATTTGGGATTCGGTGAGGGGGTAGGTTTCGGGAGGGGTGATGCGGGGGGTTATGGAGTGGGGGAGGGGGAGGGAGGGGTCTTGGAGGCCGAAGTTGTATTCCCAGAGGGCGGGTTCTTTGAGGATTTTGCGGCGAGGGGTGTTGCTTGGGGATTTGGTGGTTGGTGTGGTGTCGGGAAGGGTGTCGGTTGGAGGTTGGGGCAAGGTTGTGGAAGATTCTAACGTTGTTTCCACAGGAGTGGAAGGAATTGATGCTGCCGCTTTTACTGTTGTTGAAACTTCTTCCTCTTGAATGACCGAACGAGATACTTTGGTTGATATTATTAGCCTTGGTCTTGTGGATTGAGGGGCAAATGCTGCTCCTTGGCTAGCTAGTAGAAAGGCTAGGGCACAAACGGAAATTTTCGCCATCTTGATTGTTTATTGTTCTAAATTACGGGGTAGGAGTGTTTGTACAATTATTCTATGATGTTTCTGTTATTTCAATCGCCTCTCTATTGTACTAATGACGGTAGATAAAACTTGGTTGTGAATGAGAAAGCAAGTTTGCCAAATGAAAAAGCTCCTTCGGCAAGCGGAAATGCTGCTCTATCTTGGCCATGAGCTTTGAAATTGAAATTGTGAAGCGAAAAAATACTCGCTGTTGGAGAAGGTAAGGTATTATAATATCTTGTGTAGAAACCTGGTACTATTTTTCCTGACAACATAGAATAACCAAATAATCAAAACTACAAGACAGTTTTGATAATTAGAGTGTATTTTGAGTCTTTTTGGTTTGCGTATAAAGTTGATTGCGACCAAGATCTTTTTGATTCACTTCAACCTTCAACACGTAAAAAATGCCAAATGGCACAGATGTATTTCGCGACAGTTCGCGATGTTGTGTTTTTGTTGCGTTGCTCGCTTTTTGCCACTTTTCCGCTTGAATTTGTAAGATACGGCTTTGAAGAGATTCGCCACGTAGCTTTTCTATTGATTCCTCCTGTCACACCTCGTTCCTCTCAAGATTTTTTATTGGATTGCAGTTTGGTACTAGAGTATGGTATATAATATCTTAAGAGACTGATTATTCTACGAGTACACTACATAAATTACATATTTAGTACTTATGGCGAGAGCGATATCATCCTGGAATAAATTTTTGTGGGTATTTTTAGAAAAACAGATTGCAAAAAAGGGAAATTTTACAGCCAAGAACCAGAGAAGAATCTATCTCATGCATTAACAAGCTGTCCACAGTCCCAAGAGAATAATAAATTCTCTACACATTCTTCTTCTTGCTTGCTCTGCTTGGATAATAGGAGTAAAAATAAGCAAGTAAGTAAAAAATAGATGATAAGAAATAGTACCATATGGTACAATAGTGAATATCACAGAATTAAAAATGCTTGCTAAATAATGTGATGATGAGAGGTTGATTCTTTGGATCCTGTTAATACAATAAGTAGTAACTTACTTCATTGAAATTTAAAACTCAACTCATTTAGAAATACATTAAGCTCAAATACCCATTTTGGGGTGATCAAAGAGAAAATGGCATCAGAAGCAATTTCAAATTAAAATCCTTGTCCAAACAAATTTTGTGGGAATTAATGAGTCTTCCTATGCGCATGATATGACTAATGAAACTCTGTGACATTGTAATAAATTACATTTTGATAACTTAGAATATGAATTTGCCTACGATGAACAAATAAATAGAAACAGAAACATATCCATATTTCTCTTTCTGATTGAAGTGGATTTGGCTGCCTTTACATTAATATTTGGGAAAATCATTTCTCTGTGACATTCCTATCATTTATGACAAAAAGAATGTTTCTTAAATTTTGTCGCATTTGCTTCATGGTAAAATATGATGTTTTGTTTTGTTTATGAAAAAGAAAAGTGATATCAAATCACTTCCTGAGATACCATTGGCAAGTTTTGCATGTTTAAGGTGGACCTAAGTTCAACCAGTCAAGTCAAAGCATGCTACATGATTCATTGCAAGAAGTATTGAAAATTGAAATAATTTTTTCAAAGAAAATTAGATTTGTTGTGATGAACAACACCTTGTTGTAAGTGATTGTCTATGGACACATGGTTATCTTCAGAAGTAAAATAAAACTTGACTGGGAATAAGAATTTCCTTCTCATAGAAAATCATTTACTACATTAAGTTAGACATTAAGAAATTGCAAAATTTTTCATCAGATATGAAAAGATGAAGAATGTTGAGAACAATAGGGTCCCATTTGAAACCTGATAATGAAACTCATCCCTGTATTTCTGTGCTTGGAGTGTATAAAATTGCTAACATTTGCAGATTATGAAATATTTAACCAGTTTTGATATCAGTTGCTGCATAATAAGGAGATGAAGTAAGGTGTTAGTTCATTGAATTCTTCAACATCCATGTGTTAAAAAAGACAACCTAGTATCATCCTCTCATACCTGTATTATAATGCATTTTTTATAAAATTTAGGAGTGTCATCCTGCTCAGAACCACCAAACATCAAAACAGATCAACTA
>JALLOT010003220.1:0-11553 GCA_036939595.1 Thalassiosira livingstoniorum | reverse complement strand
ATTTGGACAACAATGATGATGACAATGTTGTCCAAATTTCAGGCTTTATTTTAATTTTAGGTAGCTTTTCTGGTAAGTATTGTAGATAGAAGCTGGTACCTCTCGCTCGTGCTGGTACTTTAATTGACATCTAATGATTTTTTTGGTACAAAAAGGGTATTAACACAACCTCAGTTTCAAGAGAACCCCATCTCGATTGTGGTGCTGAAATAGCAAACGGACAGTAATGGAAGTAGTACCTTTTAACAATACCTACATACTAGGCTAGGATACGGAACGACGACGTCAGACGTCAGTCGGGCAGGAGCAACGCACAACACACAATTATTACACAAGACACAACTTGTGTCGAGGATGGAAGGAACGACCGCAAAGAGATCCAAGAAGTAATCTTAAACGGCGGCGTCATACAATCATGCAGTCGTTTCATCTAGCCATCCACTTCCTCTCATCTCTTCTAATTTTCCTATCACCTGTTTCGGGGCAAGAATTTCCCGACAGTGCAGGAGTTAGATACAACATCGAAGTCATTGGAAATGGCGAAACCAACCTCGAGGACGACACGAGTCTTCGTCCTCGCAGACTCGATGGCACACCCGACTGCCCGGACGAACTGACATCCTCCATAAACCTCCACGAATCATTCGACAACACTCTCACCTTTCACTATGCCGTGGTGTTATCTAACAATCCTTTCCTCAGCATTTTGTGCGTCCGTCTGGAAAGCGACAGCGAGGCATGGCTTGGATTCGGCATTTCTCCCAATGGGAAGATGATCGGTTCGACGGCTGTGATTGGTCTTCCGGATGAGGGGACGGTGATGAAATACGATTTGAAAGGGAAATCTACTTATATTATCGATAGGATGCCGTGGAGACAGCAAACATTGATGGACGAAAGTATCGTTCAAGAAGACGGGAGGACGATATTGACATTTACCAAGTACTTGCTGGAAGACGACGATGAAATGGATATATTGGCAAATGGGGAGAATATCTTTTTGTATTCCGAAGCCGCGGATAACGTTTGGCAATATCATGTGAGTCTTTTTGATGAGGGGCGGTGAATTTTGGATGGGCATTTTGGGAACAAATGGCACTTGGCAATTGACAATTGATAATCATGACACATTTTAGCTTCTTATGTACAATTGATACTCAATTCACATTAGCTAAAATGCATCTCATGCTCTATCATTTCCATTGTCATAATTATCCTCATCAGGGAAACAGAAGGGGCTCATTTACTTTGGATTTTGAGGGGGTTTCTTTTGATGGCACTTCGCCTGAAATTCCATCAACCACTGCGACGACAACATCTGCAACAACAACAACAACAACTACTGCTACAACAACGAGCACGAGTATAAACACGGGCACGACAACATCTAGTAAAGCAACAGTGGAATCTGCCATCCCAACTTCCGACTCTATTGGTACAAGCAGTACTGGAATGGCTGGTAATGAATCAGCCACTACCTCTTCCACTGTGTTCGCCAATGTTGAGATCAATAATACAACTAGTACAATAGCCAGTGAAGTTACTACAGAAGAAACAATTGATCCTGAACTGAATGAGGAGGTGCCACTCATTTCAACATCTTCTGCGAAATCTTTTACGTCAAAACCTTTGTCATACCTGTCTTTTGGCTTGATTGCAATGCTATGGGTAATGTGAATGGACTATTTTTGCGAATAAAAAATCTGCAGCAACCCAACCGTGACTATTCTGAGACACTTCGTCATCCATGTGCGGATATTTTTTTATTTTACAGCTCCTATGATGATTTTTTTGAAGCCGTTTGCAACACTGCATACCTTTTATGTTTTCAAATTGCGAGTCTGAGAAATGTTCAACATCCTACAAGTCAATTTGATTCCTTTTGGATAATTTTAAAACTGACTCCCTACGAAGTGTGTTCCATTATTTCCTTCAATTTTTGTGGACACTGCTTGCCAGCAATTTGCCATTATTTCCGGCACAGAGTTGATTATGTCTCATGAAGTAAAAACATTTTTTCCACTTATTAGTGCTTGTCATATCGCGAATTAGATACGACCTTGCACCGTATCATTTCTTGTCAATGAATATGCATTTGTTGAACATTATTTCATAAATCACTGATTTTTTCAACCGCATTCAGGGAACTTTTGCTTTTTGAAGGCAAAAAAAGCTGGAGATGTAGCTTACTAAATAAGCTTATCTTGTGATGAGCCTGAGATCAACCACTTGCAACTACTCTCAGCAACTTGGATCTGTCACTTTTTCATGATGGAAGAAAGGGAAGCTCAGGTTGCATCTGCCTCAGGATGAAAGGCAGTTCCAAGTATCAAAGAAAATCATTGTGGTCCACAGTTTTATCACAACATTGCAGATACTTCTTGGCAGTTAAAAATGTGGTTCCTGCAAATTATGTAAAAATGATTGATCTGACCTTGTTACGATGAGACAGTAACATGTTTTGTGAAATAATGTTCTAGCTGTTTTCAACCAAGGTGCCCATACGACTCCATTGCCCACTAGGTCAATTTTCCAAAAATATTGCATATTCATTGCCCATGATTGCAACTGCTTGGCTGTATAGTTGGTAACATTGTTTTTTTGTTCTCTTACTGATGTGGAAAGTAGAAACTGGTAAGCATGACCTAATTTTGCAATTGTCAATGGATATGATGGATTTCCGACCTTTCTTGAAAAGAGCATCCAATTCAGCCCATGCTGCTGATACAGCCACAAGATTGAGAAGGTTACATTCAAAACCCCAATAGCACTGTTGAACCGGTGCGCCTTGTTTGGGTCTTGGTCTTGGTTATTGCTAAGAGAATAGAGTACTACACAACCACCCTTTGAGTAGATTCATTAGTGTAGCCATAGGCAGTACAAAAGTCGAAGATCTTATCAAACCTTTGATAATGGTAATGGTAGTGTTTTGTTTTGGGATCACAACAGGAAACTTTCAACATTTCATCACAGGCATTTTTTACCTAAGTACAATCAAAAACTTTCCCCTGAATGTAAAATAAACATAATTTTACAAGAAATTGGCAGTGTGTTGTGATATTATGAAACAGCTTTTCCACATTCACAGTTCACAGTAAAAACAATCATTAAACACATCATTACCAATACAGGATATTGTCCATTTTTGTTTTTCCAGTAAGGAACATGTTACAAGTATGTGTGGCTGCACACATGAATTTGGAATCAATTGTCCTGTAATCATTGATGGGCCAATAATGTAAGTAAAATTGTTGGAAGGGCTACTCTAAAAATCAATATACAAAAGAGCTTGCAACAGAACATGAAGCACAATTTCCAAAAGAGAAAGGTATAAAAGAACCCACAAATTAATCAGTGCTTAGACCTTCACACTAATACAACAAAGAAAATATTGAGCCTACAAATGAACTAACAGAAGAGCCTACAAAAACTACATAAGAACCTACAAAAGTACCTACAAATGACAAATGAACCTACAAATGAACCTACAAAAACCTACAAAAGTACCTTAAAAATAATCTTCAAATAGACCTACAAATATGCTACAGAAAGTAGGGAGGTCTGGAAAAAGTCCTGGCTAGTAACACTTCTTTTTTAGCTATTTTTACTTGGTGAAGCAAATAAATTGTTGCCAATATTGATAAGTCCTCTGATGCAAATCACAGAGATGGTCGACTCTTAAAAATGGTATCTTCCAATTTTGCTCACTCACAAGGACACTGAATTCAGAAGAGTTTCACCAATTTCAGCTTAGAGATGAAACCCTTGGGTCAGCACATTCTAATAGCCATGTTGGGTGTGCTGACCCACGAGTTTTATGAGTAGCTCATACACACAGAGAAATCATGTGCAGCAATAGCACAACAAGCCATAATTTTTATTTCTCAAAATGATGACAACAACAACGTTTTGTAATTGCTGTCACCATGGAAAACCCCCTAATCATGTTTTTATTATCATCATGCTCTCTCTTTCCAATTAACATATTTAAGGTGTTACAGTTACATGGAGGTATGGATGCAAGACAGGGACAGTGGATGGGTCCAAGTGATTTGATTGTTTGATGTCACTCATCATTGCATTTGAATGTAAATTTGTTTGTTTTTGTCCTTGGGATATTAATCAATATTATGCCAACCATGTCAATTCTATTATATACTTTTCTATTCAGTGGATAAAATCTGAAGAAAGGAATGTGTTATGATATGGAAGGGGGGTTGCAAGGTGAGATGAGAGTTTGAATTGTGAAGAATATTGACTGAGCAATGCCAGATGCTTTAACTGCAATTCTTGGGTAAGTTTCTTTTAAGGCCTTTTTCAAAATTAATATTTAGTCCTTTCTTTCATTATATGACTATTCTTTAGGTACCAAGAGCTGCTGTGACTGCAAAGCAGGCATGGAATTTAGATTCAAGGCATAAAATTATGATGGTGAATCTGAATCTCATTGGTGAACTCCTTGCAGAAATAGTACATTCTCTTTTCATCTTATTGTGATAGTCATTAGAAGTTACTCATTCAATGATATCTAATTTTAGCTGTGAATGACTGAGATGAAATAGAATATTATTTGATGGGGGGAAGGGAATGGGAGTAGTAGGTGAGTGAAAAAGTGCTCTGTGGCATTGTTTTTTGGTCTTTGAATCCATGAATTGATCTTTGGTGTTGCAGTGCTAATTGCAAAAATTTCATCTATTGATAATTATGACAGGTGCAATGTGTACATGGTGGGATGGGAATGTTGGAGCTGTTGTTGGGGGAGGTAAGCTCATTTGTCCCGTCTTTTCCTGTAAAACTTGCATTTTTTGTGAGGGAATATGCCTCACATATTGCTCACTCTTCCTCTGATAAAGCACTCAATAATAATCAGGTAGTATCTCAAATAATGTATTGATTGACCTCAGCAATCAATCAATCATAGTTTTTCACCTGTTCTAGATAACCATTTACTACTGAATCTTTGAAGGACCTACAAATCTGACCTCATTTGAATGAAAGCTTGGAATTTGAGAATACTGCTTTTGATCTTGGCCTCCTTCAAAAAACATGCTCCTGCCTCACTGCATTCTGTGTCCAACCTATTATTTTTGTCATCAGCCACATTCACCAAGAAAAACTTGAAAGGATATCATGATAAACATTTTGTATTCTCCTTTTCATTTTCATGCAATCTAATTCAAATACTATTCTTTGTCACTGTTCCTATCAATATGGAACATTCTGAGCTCAGATTTCTAATTCAGCTCTTGCTCTTGTAAGATACAGGACAGGAGACTTTGCATTTCATTCAAGCCAGAATTTTTCCTTGTTATTATATTGTTTTTTGAAATTTCTGTTCAGTATTTCTTCCAAATCAATGTTTGCCCTTACACAACAAACTGTTATATATACTGCATTTTGAATCTGTTTTCAGTGCTTCAGAAAGTAGAGTTTTGTTCAAACAATCATTTTTAAATCATGATAATTTTTTTAAATAAATTCTAAATAAACATACTCCCTCTAGTTGTATCAGAGGGCACACAGTATTTGAATTTTGCTAAAATTTCCAAAATAACTCATCAATCATACTAATTCCTATGTAGAACATCTATAGATTTCACTTATTTGTCAAAAATCAAATATTTCTAATTTTGAACATCAATACTAAAAAAGTAAAGGTTATGTCCTAACAAAGATAGTTTTCTTACACTCTGAATAAAATTAAATGAGCCCATTCCATAAAAAGACACTCCTCTAAATACTATCCAGGACACTCAAATGATTTTTTTGTTTGATCAGATGCAACATGTATAAGGGGGTGCAGACTCATTCACTTCATGACAAATTAATCCATTCATTCAATCCTTCTCTTCTAAAATTCTAACTCAGCTGAAGATAGAAGAGAGACACATTTAGGACACTCCTTGAATGTGATTGACGAGGATCCATGGACATTTTTCTGATCCAGATGTTTGACAAAATATCTCATGGGTTACTTCTCCACAATGTTCATATCCATTTTGAAATGCCAAAAACTGTAGAAACCTGCACATTGGCTTTTGTTCTTGTCACATTCTAATAACCTCTTGATCAGATCCAATGTGAACTCAGCCAAGGACATTGAGATACTCCCTTGGTTTGACACGGCAATGTCTTCTGGCTCCAACAAAAGAGTTACTTGGGAGTTAAAGTACTCCCTCTCTTTAAATTTTTGTAGCTGACTAGCTGCCAAGGACATTTATTGTTCCAACTTTTGGCAGGTTTTGATGGCAGGAGTATTTTGGTGGGCCAATGAAATGATTATTTTTTGCCTCTTTCACTTCTTTAGTTATGGGAGCTTCCTTGCCATTGATGATGATTCATTGTCATTTCCTTCTCCCCTTTGTTTTTTAGACTTGGCCAAGATGTCCCCATCATTGGGAGTACTGTCATCATTGTCAAGTTTACTTGGATCAGTTGTGATGGAGGCCAATGTGGACATGAAAAATAAGTCAATTCCACAATTACTATACAAACAACTAGGTAACTCCACGAAAAAGCAGACAAATGAGGGGGTTAAGGTGGAGACTGAGTGGAGAAGGTTAGGAGGATGGAGGGGAGAAAATATTGTAATTTGTGTAATGCAGATCTTGTCCAAACAATTAATATGAAATTATTCATTGCAAAAAGGGGTGTAGTAATGAAGGATGGATAACTAGGGGGAGAGCTGTGTTGTATTATATATCCAATGACCTATGCTATCATGGACTTCAATATCTTTTTGACAGTATAACCATGGAAGTCATCTAAAGAAATCAGTCCACTGACATATCAACATCTAAGGCATAACCTGTCAACTGATGGGGTAGATGGAATAGCTTGTATCCTAGATGTTGATAAGTTGACCCATCCATTTATTTAGGTGACCACCATGGTCACAGTAGCTGCAGGTACATATTTTACCCACTCTCAGGCAACTTCAATAGCCTGTTTAAAAATACTGTGCACCATGGGCAAGTGAGACCCCTATCTGGCCTGTGATGCCATGGGTGCTCCACCACTGTAACCACCAGATAAGAGCCTGAAACAACTTTATTGTCAATAATTGAACTTTAATGTATGTACCTTAGGTACATAAGTACTTACAGTATTAATTGGTCTGTTCCATGAAAATTTGACAAATGGCCAATTTTTTCTGTTCCACAAAAAATTGACAATTTTTGTACTAATTCCTAATGTAGAGGTTACGGGGATGACAGGAGACAAGATCAGCTGATGGACATCCCCACCATGGGGAAAGCTGTGGCAAAAATGACAAATTTTATCCCATTTTTATAGCAATTGTGCTATGCAGCTGTCAACCTTACTTACTCTCTAGGTCATTCACACCTTAAAAGTCGACAGAAGACACAGAAGCAGCCAAATACACACCATTTCATGAGCGGCTTCTACCGGCACCATCACTCTATCATGGTGTCCAATTCCAGCAAGCATCAACCATTTTTAACCAAACTACGCACAAGGTATGTTGGCTGGGGCCAACACTTGTTGTCTGTTGTGTCGGAAGCGGTGATGGTACATCACTTCCAACAACACAACATTTGTGGCTGCCATGGCAGTGAATCTGTTTTTACCATGGTATTAGTAGACAACCTTGTTGCCATAGAGATACCCCTAGGGTGTGATATCTCTTTAGAATTTTGATAAAGATCAGTTTAAGATTTGCATAATGAAACCACATTTAGAGCAAGTATTGAGCTTGATCCCCACTAATACTTGAATTTGTCAATTTATTGCATCTCTACTGATGACTTCTGTAGCTGGTGTGTCATCTGATGCTATCAGCTTGACTGCCATTGCATTTGACTAGAGAGTGTTCAACTAAAAAGTAGTTCGTTGTACAGCAGAGTGTTGAAATTATTATGAATGGATGATAACAAATGTCCTACTTATTGTACAATGCTGATAAAAGTGTTCAAGTAAATATCACTGTGTCCTTGTGCCACTCAAACTGGCCTGTTGTGATCCTGTAATTAAGTACTACCAAACATATCAGCAACTGTACTTTAAACCAGAAAATTTAATATGATTATTGAACATAATAGGAGTCATCATAATGACTTTCACTAATATGGCATACATTTATCTCAATGCAGTAATGTTTCATGGGAATTGTGAAATCTTATCAAGAACTGAGCAAAATGGAAGAATGATTAATCAGATAGCATTCCTCAACAAATAGCATGGATGGTTGGATGTGTCGTAAATAACATATGTTTGTATCTGCATGTAAATAACCTTTGTGAAAATTAATTTGCATTGAAATGTAAACATTTTCATTAAATGCAGAGTTTGATGCAGAGAGTGATAGAAGCTTGGCTAACATGACAGCGACTTATGGATTTTGCACAGGTAGAGCAACACTGGTACCCACACTTAAAAGCAGTGTATTTTGTGCTTCCCAATCATATTGGGTAGTCATTTCCACTTTCCTTGGCAATGTCATGTTTCTCCAGCTTATATTAAAGAAGTCTAATCTTGTATTTTCCCAACATTTTCAGGTGTTGCTCAACCCTTTTTGAACTGAAATGTGGGGGTATCAACGATAATTCTTCTGTTGTTTGCTTGCATAGTTGGCACTGTGAAATTGTCTCCTCACATGGTCCCTTTGATAGCAATGGCAAAGAAGATTTTTTTGGTTTCCATAGATCTGGCCTTAATTTATCAATTCCTGACCATATCAAAAAGTTGACGTGCTGAATAAAGAGAGCTGTCAGAGTCAGAGGAAGTACCAGAGCCCACAGTTCAATCTTCTCTGGACCCAAGGAAATAAACCACTTTGTCACAAGAAATCCATTTTGGTTCATTACATGCCTGTGCCAAGAATTCAATCAACCATAGTTTTGGTGCAAGCAAAAAAACTCCATCCAAAGAGTTGTCACTCAAATGAAAAATTTAAATTTTTGCATTGCAGCTTACAAAGGTTTCATTCCCACCAATAAATATTTCTATGGTAGAGTAGACATCTTTACCTAACACAGGGATAATTCTCCAGAAATTTGCACAGAGAGATTAGGTTGATTTCTCCAACATTTTGCAGCAGCATTTGACGGCCATTATTAGAGCAAGCTCAGATGCTTCCTTTTTTATTCCAAAGTATTTATCCTCCCTGTTGCATGATTAATTTAAAGTTTCAGAGATTTTTTTGAAGCTTTCAGATTCTTTCTAGCTTCATGTACTGAAATGGTTTCCTTCATTGTTGCTATATTGCAATGAAAAAAATTATTGGCAAGCCAAATGCATGTATTATGAAAATATATAAGAAGAATTGCCAAGATCTAACATGACAGTGTACAGTCTGCAAAGTGAGAGTTGGAACTTTCTCTGCACCCACATCAGGGGCATTGTAACTTCTCTAAAAATCTGTTGAACTCAGCCGTGGGAACCACTCAGTGAAGTGATTACAAAAGGCTTTTTGAGGATTACAACAACATCAGACCTCATGATCTTGCTTGTAGGGACATGCAGAAACAAAGAGCAGTAAGGAATCAAGTTTTTTTGTCTCATTTCAGTTCATTTATGAAATAGAGATTATGTGACTATGATTGATATTTATGTGCAAATCTTCTGTCAAATACTTTAGAATGCATGACTTGATAAGTTTGATTGGCCAATGGACAATTACAGATATTCTTCTTTTAGGTTAACACAGCTACTTAGTACATTATTATTGAATCATTTTTTAAGGCGGTGTCATGGAGTCAACAGAGAGCACACTAATCACATCTTCGGCATACATCAAATCAGGTCTGAAAAAGGGGGTGAGCTTCATGACATGATAAATGCCTCGCCACTTCATGATACACTGTTTCAAACTGGAATTTAACTTCTTTCAAGTATCAATGATCAATGTGGATAGAATATTTTACAGAGCATCAGCTACCATATCTATTATTTTCAATGCATTAACTCCAATTATTCAATGGGAAACGTTCTTGACAAACAGCAATACAGACAAGAAGTCGTTGAAGTGCATCATAGCGTTGACATATCCATAGCATATTTCTGCATCGAGTAAACGCCACTGGAAATTGTACCTCATGCATTTTTAATTGCATTATGAGCTATAGAGTTTGATCCGAAGACTGATGGAAGAGCGACAAAAATGGCAAACGCGCATGCGTTTCGCACAAGATGTACAACACTGATGCCCACATTGAAAAGCAATGTCCTTCGGATGTTCCCAGCACACCGAGCAGTTGCTGTCGCGATTACGAGCAGATTGATAGCGTTTTTGGGGCCCATTAAGTTGGTCCAACTTGGACTGAAGAACTTTCCTTTCGCATTCTTCCAAATTCCTCAACTGTTTCTTCATCTTATCCAACTGAGATGAGTGCTTGTCGTGATACTTTTTCCACTCTTTACTCGCTTTAACAGCACTATCGAATTGCTCCTTTGCTTGTTCCACTTGTCGAGATACTAGATTCAGATATTCTTTTTTTCTTTCAATTTTGATTAACCTGTCTTGTTGAGTCCTAACGACGGCAAAATGTTCATCTTCTTGGGCCGCATTCATACCTTTTTGATTGTGGTAGAGACCAATCGGATGGACGTTGGACTCCCAAGGTTTCAAGGAACGGCGGCAATCTTCATTGATACGCGCAGTGGATGATTTACCGTGGACCAACACACTGGCTTCCCTCCAAGCCTTTTCTGACCGTTCCAACACGCGGGCATTATTCGGAGGCAGCAGAAACTTCTTATGAGAATAGCGACCACTCGAAGGATCTTCAATACTCGTTTTACAGTTGACACAACTTTTATCCTTGTCACTAGGCTTCATTGCAATGGTGTGAACATCTTTGCCAAGAGCAGGAAGAATTTCCCAGCATTTGTCACAGAGAGCACCCGCCAATCGTTGAAGTTTTTCATATCTTAGTTTCGCTGCGAACCAACCAATTTTTGAAGTCTTTATTTCCGACTCCAAAGTTTCCAGCCGCTTTGAAGCAATATCGATTTCGCGTTCTAGAGATGATATTGAACCTTTGAGATTCGTTTTGGCTTCGTCTATGGCATTGGTGTCCTCCATCTTCGCCATCTTGCTTTGTGGTCTTGTCGATGAGTGACCTTGGGCAGTTTTATGAACCTTGTGGACGAAAACAAAAAATGGAAGAACCGAATGCAGCGTCCAGTAGGCAAGGCAAGCACCGAAGATTTGTCTGCGCCACACATCACAAGCATTTGGACGTCTCTGATAATATCTGTTGAACTTAGCCGTGAGAAGCACTCAGTTCTTGCCAACCGCGTTTGGCGGACTACGATAACATCGAAGCACATGATTTGCTTGCCGGGATACCTTAAGTACACAGGAAAACGAGCCCATTGCCCAACAGATAGAAACCTGATAGAAAATGGTACTACTTATGTATTTACCCATGATTGATGTTTATTAGTGTGTGTATTGTACCACATAGTACTTACTACTACAAAAAATAAAGTCATTAAACCATTATTTTTTCTTCTCTAGAGAGTACATACTATCATAGTATAGTATTGTAGGAGTACTTTACTTTATTTACTTGTCTACTCATGGAC
>JALLOT010003219.1:0-11556 GCA_036939595.1 Thalassiosira livingstoniorum | reverse complement strand
TCCCAGGTAGCTTCTATTGACAAGATGACGCTTGTCTTGAACTATGGTTTCATATTGACTAAAATTTGTGAAAAAAACTGCTACACCACCATATGAAAAAATTAAAGATCAAATATAATACGGTAGTGTGAGAAAAATAAATACACCACTGTACAAATAAAAAAATATACAGCAATGTATAAAAATCTATATTGCACAGAAAGACATGGCAACATAAACAAAGTAAATACACCACCGTATATAATTTTTAATTTCAAAAAAGGATACAGTGGCATATGTGTATTCAAAAAATAATACAGCAATGCAACATAAGTCCAAACGTAAAACATTGAACTTAAGACCATGGCAAATAAAACACACATGCTGGTACAGTTCCTGTCTTTGTATTATGGGCAACCACAGACAATAGAAGCTTACAATATTGAGAGTGAAATGTGTAGTAGGAATAGGTGGTGTATTATGTTGATTTTGACAGGGGATGGTGTGATAGATGGTTTCAAAGGACCAGAAGAAATCCCATGGTGCAGGTTTTGGGATAAGTGGTCCAGCACTTGACAGGTATTACTCGGTCTGTTCCTCATAAAATTGATGAATTCAAGTTTTAGTGGGGATTAAGCTCAATACTTGCTCTAGTTGTAGTTTTATTATGCAAATCTGATTCTTCTCTTTTTTACCTTTTTAATGAGGTATCACACCCTAGGGGTTTTTCCATGGCAACATGGTCTAAGACCATGGTAAAAATGGCGTCACCGCCGTGTCGGCAACAAATGTTGTGATATCTCAATGGCAATGCCGCCGCTGGCGCTTCTGACACAACTAACAATGTGAGTTGACCATATCCGACATACCATGTGCTTGGTTTAGTTGGATAGGGCCAACTCGCGTTCGTTTCAGATGCCATGGTGGGGCAATGGCGCCAGCGGAAGCCGTTGATGAAGCAGTGTCTGCGCGGCTGTCTCTGCACTGACCGTTGTCATTTAAGGTGCGGATGCCTTGGACAGTTAATGGAGTTGACGGCTATGTCGCGTGATTTTCATATTATCATGGTTAAGGTCGTCGTTTCTGCGATGGCTTTCACCATGGTGGGGAGGTCCATCGGCAGATCTCATCGTGGGAAAGCCGCTGGCCTCCTCCGTAGGAAATACAGTAGGAATTAATACTATAGATCGTCAATTTTTTGAGGAACAAAAAATATCGGCCATTCGTCAATTTTATGAGGAGCAGACCGAGTATTATTTATCTTCTTCTCCTTAGAATGTCCCAGTACTAGTGTTTCTTACTCCCTCTGAAATACAAAACATTGTCTATTGGCTCTTTTTATTGCCGCACAAAATATTGACAATTTTCATTACTAGCTCCCATTGTTGAATCTACGGGTGATGCTTAATGGCTTCCCTCAACTTGCCCGCCATGGGATCAGCTGACAGACTTCTCCACCATGGCAAAACCCCTAACAAAATCAAATGCCTTGACAGCTGAAACAATGGTGCCACGATCCATAGCCATTGACATTCTTGACTCTCTATGGAGTCTAGGAATTAAATGATGGCAATCCGCATAGTATTTCCTGCGTACAACAGCACTACATATCACTGTCCACCACTGCAATTGTCCAACCATGATTTCCAAAATGAGCAAGTGATCGACCATTTCCTACATAACCAAGTGAACGGTATGTTGGATACGGCCGGAGCTTCTTGTCTATTTGGTCACAGCGGAGGTGCCATAACCATTCCGAACACACGACGTTTATCACCATCATGGTGGGGATGCCATTTTCATGTGCCATTTAGGTCTTGAAGACATGGAGACACCCCTAGAGAGGGTGTCTACATCATTGAAAAGGTAATTGCAAGAAGAATTTGATTTGCATAATCAGAATTCTGTAGGACCAAAATTGACCTTAATCCCCCCATTTGTATCAAAAAGACATTTTTATGTGGGACAGAGGAGTACTTAGTAGCTACCTAACAACATACTCCTACCATACTTACTTAGGGCCTTTCCTGACCATGCATTTCTTTCATTCCAGCAACTGCATGCACTCTCTAGAGCCTGGCTACTAACACAAAAATGCTGGAAATAAAAAAATTATGATAGGAGCAGATACGAGTTTCTCCCTTTGTATTACATATAAATGGCTTTTTTAAACAAATGGGGTAGATAAGATCAATTTTTGTCCTACAGAATTCTGATGATGCAAATCAAAATCTTCTTGCAATTTCCTTTTCAATGATGTATGACATCATGGGTGCACCATCATGCCCTCATCACCAAAATGGTGGTAAAAAAAAAACATTTCTGTCGTGATGGCAGAAATTGTTTTGGGTTGGTGTAGAGAAGCCGTCACCATGACCAACACAATAGAGGATTAGATTCAGCCATGATGAACACCTCATGCACTTGGTCTGATCAAAAATGGACAGCAACACAGTCAAAATGGCCATCATGGTTGGGGGATGGCGCCCACCAATGGGATAGTGTACTTAGCTTGTTCTTAGGTTATAGTTAGCTTATTGACACCGTTCAAGGTGCTACAGCCATAGAGGGTTAGTGCAGTCTACGTTTACGTAAGGTGATCACATAGTTTTGGCTTCTAAGTCTTTCCTTTCTGCCATGGCATCTGCCATGGAGGAGAGTTCCATAGGCCAGCGCCATGGTCAGGGATGCACCGGGCACCACAGGTGGAAGTGCGAGTAGGATTTGGTACCAAAAATAGCCATTTTTATTTGAGAAAAGAATTATCCCCAAAAAGGTACTTTTATGTAGAACAGAGGTAGTTCACAATGTTTTGCTAGTTCGAGTAACACCTGAGTAAGAAATAAGGTAACAGACATTATTGCATATAATATTAATTACTAATAATATTCATGCATTGGGAGATGGGAGCTTCAAACAGCAGCCAGCAGCAGCCAATATTCCTTTTTCTCATGACCTTATATGACCCATTATATAATGCTGACATCATATACAAGATGATGCACTTCTCTGTTTTTAACATGCTGCCAACATGCAAATCTGGGATCATAAGAAAAAGAAGGGCTTGATCATAAGTGGAAACACGTGGTTTCATGCGGGATAATACTCCGGGAAACTCCGGCCACTTTCGAAGCTTTTTGGAGCCATTCATTCCTTGGCATATGATAAAAAGTAGGAGTAATGAAAGGAATTGGTGGGTTTTCACTCGAGAAAAGAAAATTTAAAAAGTCATCCAAGGTCATTGTATTCTGTGAATGAATAGTTAGTACATGGGAACTATACATAATTCGTGTATTGCTGCTGGACCTATGTTTTAGTTTAAAACAAATAAAAAGTCATTTTTTGCTCATGCAAATTCATGAGCTAGAAAAAAGCTCATTTATAGTGGATTCAACTGAATCACTTACTGCATCATTCGTGGTCATTCTCGAACATAATAATATTTTATTAATACACAGGAATATAAAAAACCTTCATAAACATAATTGATCAATATAACCTGGCTTGAACTTAAAAAATAACTCCTTATGTAAAATATCTGCTACTCCGGCTCAGTTCACTTAAGGGGTCTTTGCCACTCCAGACATAATCAACTGCCTAGGGAAGCTTAGGGATTGTTAGACGAATGAGGTCTCGTTAGCTACCTAGTATTGTACCTAAGTAGGTCTCTCCTTCGCAGCATTTCTATGTGGATTTCTACTAAGTACTTAGGTACTACTCGTACCATACAATACAATAGCTTGAGTTAGTGATTTGCTGTCATTTCTACAATGAACAATTTTCGAAAGAGACAGCACACACTTAATAAATTTTGCTGTTTGAAAGGGATTCATTCTGATATTCATGAAAGCTCATAAAAATTGAACATTATTTTTTTATCAACAGAGATGATAATATATTATGAACAAATGCAAGGCAATGGCCATGAACATTTCGAGAATATAATTTGAGATAAGTTTCTGTTATTGTGTTGACATCAACAAAAGCAAGCTGATACCTCAATTGAAACTTAAAAGACGAAGCAGTCGAAGGATTGTGCAACAACGAAATTAAAGGTGAGGAGAAAGTTGGTTTGAGTTGTGTGTTGGAAAGGCCTACCTACTGCCCTAGAGCAGTTGGGACCCTCCTTTCGCCGCGATTGACGTTGCTGCCATGTACTCTCATTCCACGATGTCGTCCTCCTTCTGCAGTTACTGCCTTACTTGCTTCTACCTTGACTTACCAACGTATGTTTCCCTTTTGTTTGTTGCGTTCACCCATAACCACGATCGAAAATTTTTTGCCGCCTGAATTGACCCAACCAGACACGAATCTGAATATAAAATCTCCCCATCGGGCATTACATACAACATTCATACGAAATTGACATGACTAAGAGCAACAACTGCAGACTGGACGCCCTTGTCAACGGGCTGGAAGGACTTGACGACGGCAATGCCATCATGGCCGAGCCAGGAAATCCCGGCAGCGGTCACAACACACGTAATGGCAGCAACGGCAAGACGGGCAAAAAGCACTCTGTCAAGATGAGTGGTGGTACGAGAAGCAGTCTAAGACTCGCCGGGAATGGCGGGAAGACCACGACCAACGGCAACACCAACGCCGAGAATGGAATCCGTGATAACAACGGCACCAGCAGCGAGCAACATCCCAAACTTCGCCATCACGTGCGGCAGCAGAGCTCCCCCAGGAAACGGCTCAAGAAGAATTGGGGTGATCATTCGAACGGCTCCAACGACTCGGGATCCAACGAATCCGGTTCTAATGATTCCAACAACTCAAAAAACTCGGGTCGGTCGAGCAGGTCGAGAAGTTCCAACATCGGATCGAGCAATGCAGCCCAGTCAGACGAAGGCTCCTCGGAGTGCTCCACGAACTCTTCCAGTGAGAACAGGAGTTCTTCTGGGTACGAAGGTGGAAAATCGGGGTCCAATTCCAATGGATCCTCAGACAGTTTCAACTATGGAGATCGACCTTCCTTTGACAACAACTACAATAATGGCTCTTCAGGGTCTGGAAGTGATGATGGATACTATCACAAATATGACACCCACAAGAGCGTCAAGTTCTCCCAAATGCCAACCATTGGGGGTCTTGGCGGGATGAACGCTTCCAGTGATGCGTCCAATTCCTCATCTGGAGAAGAGACAGGGAATAACCCACAGCAGTCTCTTTTGGGAGGATTGTCGGGAGTTGCAGGGTTAGCTGGAGCAGGTGCAGGAGGATCGGGAAACAATTCTTCTGCTTCGTTTGCTAATACTTCTGGAACAGGGACCACAAGCGAGACGAACGAGACAAGCAATGTGAGCGGAGCAGAAGCAGCCAAGTTGGAGAATGAAAAGAGGTCGGCTGGGACTAAAGAAGCGTCCGCGACGTCTCCTGCCATGAGGACCCAAACGTCTTCGTCTTCAACTACATCTTTGACAGATGGGGCAACAATAAAGACGAGCTCCAAGAGCTTCCAGTTCAAAGACGAAATTGATTTGGACTGCAAGATGCCTCCTGAACAACTGCAGAAATATCGTAAGCAGCAACAACAACAGTTCGAAGAAGATATGGAAGAGGACGTAGATGACGATGGACTGCCGCCTATGCCACCGCTTCCTGGACTTCCCTCAATGGCAGACGAAGGAACTGCTTCCAATTCAGCAAGCAGTAAAACTGCTACAGCTGCTGCCCACTCAAATACTACCAACCATGCTGCAACAAGTCATTCGAGCCATTCCAATCATACCCATCATTCCAGGAACAGTAGCAAAAGCCGAACCTTAAGACCAGCACCGTATTATTACTACATGGATCACTCTCACGATGCGGATGAAGATCCAGCAAGTCCCTTTTCTCAGCCATTGTATGTCCCTAATTTTGCGGCAAAGGTGAGCAGCTATTTGGAATTAGATACTTCTTTGATTTTTATCTCTTCTACAATTGTTCAATTCTATTTCTCATAACTAATCTTCTGCTTTGTCCAACTTTCCACCGCCAAATCGTAAATTCTGCGACTTTAAACATGACCTACAAACTGACCTACTGCCATCGAAATCATTCAAGATGCATGCAATACTCATCAGAGAAGAGCTGAGCCCTATTGTCAGCTGGGTCCCACATGGACGAGCTTGGAAGATCAGTGACCCACAAGAATTTGAACTGAGGATTTTGCCAGTGTATTTCAATCATACGAAGTTGAATTCGTTTTATAGGCAAGCAAATGGATGGGGATTTCGAAGTAAGTTTAGATTAGTAATTCGAAGAAATTGATCTGGCTTTGGCTGTCTCTTTCGAATGCTGTGTTGCATTGCTCACTGTTCTCTGTCACAACACAAAAAAAACAGGAATGCTGAAGGGAGCCGACAAAGGAGCCTTCTACAACGAGAATGTCCTCAGGGGCCTTCCTCACCTCTCCCGCAAAATGAATCGCACAGGGGGAGTCAAAATCATTGATGATGTGAAACTAGACACCAGCATTGCTCACGAGCCCAACCTCTGGCAAATCAGTGAAGAACATCCCGTGCCAGACGGTGTGCCAGTAGGGAGTTTGAATTATTTGGCGATGAATGCGATTAACAAGTGCATTTTGGAGGGTGGGCCTAAGGCTCGTATGCCAGTGCTGCAAGAGAGAGTAATGAGAAGAGCTACTCCAGCATCCACTTCTTTAGGGGACAATAATGGTGCAGGAACTTTGGACAATGGAAGTAATTTTGGAACAAGCCCTGCTGCAAGTAGTCATGCTGCTGCTGCTTTGACGTCATCTTCCACAAGATCCAATGTCACTGTACGTTTGAATAATAATGTGGGCATAGCGTCAAGACCCTCCATGGAACAGGAGTCTTCCGAGAGCTCTCCATCCGATGAAGCTCATTTGAGTGTAGTTACTAGAGCGAGGGCGAGATCCTCGATGGGAAACAATAACTCTTCTTCTTCGGCAAATTCGTCACTGACTTCAAGTGCGGGAGCCAATGGAGGGTCGGGATCTGGTGCTTCAATGAGCAATGGCGACGGTGGTCGGAATCGTGTAGGTCATGCAGCGAATGCAGCAAATATGCAGGTGTTGGGTCAGCAACTCAATTTTTTTCAACAACAAGCGGCTCAGCAGCAACAGGTGCATCAATTACAGCAGCAGCAAACCACCCAGCAGCAAGTTCAGCCGCAGCAACAACAAATGGCTTGGAATAATCCTGCACAAGGTAATTCTATAATGGCATTTTTGTCATCATTACAGCAGCAGCAGAATTTCAATGCCGCTCAACAAGCCGCAAGTGCTCAAGCTGGGAATGCCAGCTTTTCGCCGTCACTAATGGGCCAGCAACCTTCGCAAGTTACTTCTGCTGTCAATCCATCATCATATCCCAATCCAATGATCCAACAGCAAGCTATGCAACAGAACGCTAATGTCCAACAAGGAATGGGTCAACAAGGAAACAATGGAGTTGCGAGTATCAATCCCCAACAATATGTCTCTCAGCCGAGCAGTGGATCTGCAGGCCTCATTGCTTCAATACTTGGGAATCAACCCGGCGCATCATCGACTTCATCGTCCACAAGTTCTGCCTTTTCAGCCATAGGAGCCCCCAATGCCCGCAATGTCATGGCCATGCATCCGCAGCAGCGAATGGCCATGCAGCCTGTCAGTGCTCCGGCAGCTGGTCAATCTTTTGGTGGTGAGTTTGAGCAAGTTTTGAATGCACTGGTCTCCAGCAATTCAAATCAGGGCAATGCCCCAGCTGCACAACAGCAGCAACAACAGCAGCAGGCCCAACAAGCACAGCAGCAACAACCATTACAAGCTCCTCCAGCAAATCTGCTGCAGCTTCAAGAAAATACCTCTTTCACCAACATGACCCCAGGTGCCTTGAGGAACTTGGTAGCACAAGCCGTCTTACTCGGGGCTAGATTTGGAGCCGAATCTGTCACAAATCAAAACAGTACTAGCTCATCAAGTGAAAATCAAGATGATTCGTCAAACACCATATAAAATTTTTGTACGGTAAACATGATTGCCTTTAGAAATCCCAAATGGATAAACAAACTTTGTATATTTTGTTTGCCGGTCTTCCCTCTAGTATTTACATAGAATAATCTTAACATTTTGATTGAATCAAAGATATATTTGCTTGTACCAATTTTTTCTGTTCTGTGGCAGTAATTAGCTGTCATTAAATGTAGATTTTCTTGATATATCGCACAGTAAAAAGACTGTTCTTTGGATGCACAAACATATTTTAACATCTACAATTTCGAAGACATGGTTTGCTTCACTTCTTTCAATTGATTTCAAACGCTTTAGATAAAAACACGAGGTATCCCGATTTAAAACATTATCAAAGATTCTGAATCAATAACAAAACGGGAAATATTCATCTGGCAATGGAATCTCATTAGACACTGATTGTGGCATTTCGTCTAAGATTTGACAGAAACCTCAGACGAAAGAGTGGTCACGCCGCCTATAGAAGCCCCTTCATAGACAAACACAATTTCATTTTCTGGGAAATCAAAGCTTCCGTATATGTTCATTTTCTCCTTGATATACTCTTCGATTTCGTCGTAAAGGTGAGACAATTGTCCAAATGGAGTTTTGCCTTCGTCGTTGCTCCAAAAGCGAGAACGAGTCGTCACAAGATGAATTCTGCTTGGATCAACATTAAGCTTCTCTTGTAGCTTGACCCTAGATACATTCAGCGCCTCGTCTTGACTCATTCCATGATCATATGAAGCATCTTCGACTGCAAGATCAATCTTTGTGCGAATAATCTTGAACCAAATCCCTGCAACTTGGATTGAGTTCAACAATGTTGTATCGTTTGTTTTCCAGTGACCATCAGTAGCAACAAGCACTGCATCAAAGTATTTCAACCCCATATCTCTCAAATAGGTCTCAGCTGGAATCAATTCAGGTCCTTGTCCTGGCAGATCCCAAATGCGGACTTTGTTGTCGAATCCACTCACTACGAATGAGGTCGGTTTCATTGTTCCATCCGATTCAAAGCTGCTGCGTGCCTTCGCCGACTAAGCGCAAAAGGGCAGCAATCAAGGAACTTTTTCCAGTCCCAATACATCCCAAAACCCCAACGTTCACAAAGCGGCAGTTTGTAGCATCATCAGCAGCAGTGCTAAGAACAGGGGTAACGAATGGCTTCAAGTGGTCAGGGATGGGGTAGTCGCGGTTCAACTCGTACCATTTCCGCAATCTCTCCTCGTGCATTCGGCTCCGTTCTCTCATCGCAGCCTCTTTCCGGGCTTCCTCTTCTCGCTTTTTGGCCTCTCGTTTTTCCTTTTTGAGTAGGGCAGCTGCTTCTGCGCGCTCCCTTTCCCGCTCTTTTCGTTCTTCTTCATACTTTGCCAGGGCTGCTGTTCGCTACCGTTCCAGCAACTCTAAATATTTTTCCCTTTCTCTCTCAGCATCCTTCCGTGCTCTCTCAGCCGCCTCTCGCTCTCTCTTTGCAGCATCCCATTCTCTCCTTGCTTCTTCTTCTACCCGCTGCACCCTTTGTTCATAGTTGGTTTCGTAGTTTGATTTTGACTCCAAGTTACCCATGATAGTGAAGCTGCTGGAATGTCGTTTGATTTTGGAAAATTTCGGAAGTAAAGATGCAGTGGTCAGGTCAGTGTTTGTGTGCCGTTAGAGAGAGTGTGTTGAATCTTTGGAGTTGTGTTATAATTTGCATTACGAGTTCAATTCACAGATAGAACCAGCTGTGTCCAAAAGATTTTTATGTTAAATAAAACAAGTTGAAAAGTGCTCCTTCCAAAAGTAGGTAGAGGTATTCCTACTGTATTCCTATTCATTTCTATTGGCACTATTGGCAACCAACTAAGATAACCCATGATTCAATTTACCCACAGTCTCATTACTTGCATCTGTTCCTTGCAAGGGAAAAAATGGAAAACAGGCATTTCTACTATGTATTCCTATTCGTTTCTACTTTATGTACTTAGAAGAAACCATTAGTAGTACATATTTGCAAACTAACTAAGATAACAGATGATTTGATTTACCAGTCTCATCATAAGTGCATCTGTTCCTTGCAAGGAAAAATGGACAACAAAATACTTAGCTCTCAAAACATCAAAATATATTTTGTTGATTCATTCCACCTAATTGCCCTGGATACAGTTTACTCCCCTTGATTAGCTGATGGATCACCAACACACAGAATTTGTGGGGCCGCACTAAAGTGTCCACAATACAATGTTTTAAAAAAAACATCTACAAGGCCATGTATTACCCAATCTTAAGCACCATTCCATAGTGTCCTGAGGATGTGTATGTGATGCAGATTGTGTTGTAGTACAAGATGAAAGAGAGTGCAATATATACAAAGGTGGGGAAATAGTAATGCAAGGCTAAAGGCAAAGCAATGGTTCATGGTATCTTAATTCCTTAATCATTGAGACAAATGGCAATGAAGCCTACCAGGTAAATTCAATATGGAATGTTTACTCTTCCCAAAACATTCATAAAGCCATCTAGTTCATACATGCGGTGTGTTGGCATCATCAACAAAAGCAACAACATTACTAACAGTAAAAAACTATTACCTGGTCAGTGGGCCATGCTCACAACACATACCACAAAGAAGAATGCCACTGATAATATGGTAACACATGATGAACTTTGTGAATAAAAAAAAAAAAAATATGAAACAGCTGAGGACAAACCTCCAATACAACAGGAAGCTCCAATCAACTTGGTCATCCTCAGAATCTTCAATATAAGTGACCTTTCTGAAACCTCCAAAACTGATGCAACTAGAGCTTTCCCTCATCAATCAGCATGTGGAAACAAGTATATTTTTGTTTTTTATTCCTATGATGGAAATTGTGTCTTGTTCATACCAATGAAAAGTAGATTGAAATGCAAATTTCTAAAAGCCTAAGAAACTGGAATGGAAAGGTTAAAAGATGCTGGTTAGCCTAAGACTAGGTACTCAAATGAGTACCTAAAAATTGTGTCATATACTTAGTTTATTCTGAGACTTTTCTGGTAATGTTATTAAGACAATTACTGCACATATATGTCCAATGGTATCTAAAAATCACTTAAGAATATTTTTTTGTTTGAAATATACATTTTTTGATCTCTCTACACCCAATTCTTAGTGTCACTGAAAAAAAATCATTTTTTTTACTACATAGATACCAAAATGAGTATCTAGTCATTACTTCTACAGGGTTTGTGTAGACCCAAGTATGTTTGTTTTTACTAGGTACTAGGTGCTCAAATAAATTAACTGATGGAATGAAAAATAACTAGTTACAACTATTTTGTTTTGATGCCATTTTTTAAGGATGACTATGGCCATTGCACCCTTAACCACTGTACACCAACTCATCACTGGTGTGATGATGGTTCCCTAAACCACTTAAAGATGCTTACTTTGAGTTTTATTGCACATTTTGTCAGTCTTTTTTCACTCTGATTTCATTCACCTTCGACTTTCTTAAAAGGTAGATATAAACAATAATAAAAATGTGTCTTCAGTTTTTTTTTCAAATAATAATTTTTACAATTTTAGGCTACCTGCAGGGTCAGCATTGTCAAAAATGGCCAAAATACTGAATCAGGTCATTGTTGAC
>JALLOT010003218.1:0-11559 GCA_036939595.1 Thalassiosira livingstoniorum | reverse complement strand
AAGTTTCAAACTTCCTCCCCTGTAGCAAACGGACAGTATGGATTCCTTTCATTTTCAGATGTTCAGACTGATAAAGTAGAACCACAAGCGAGAGGTAGATAGAACCACATTAGAGTAGTAGTAGGTACTTAACAATGACAAACGAATCAGACATTCCAAACAAAAAGCAAAAAATGTCCGAAACACCCGAAAATCCTCGCATCATTGCCCTCTTTGATGTAGACGGTACCCTCACTGTGCCACGCGGAGAGGTCACCCCCGACATGATGGAGTTCATGAAGGCCCTCTCCAAAAAAATCACTGTTGGCATCGTTGGTGGCTCTGATTTGCCTAAGCAAGAGGAGCAGCTTGGAAATGGGATTGCATCCGTGTTTCCCTACAACTTTAGTCAAAATGGACTTGTTGCGTACAAGAACGGAGAACTCCAGGAAGTTCAGACGATTGCTAAATTTTTGGGCGAGGATAACATAAAGCGCATTGTCAATTGGACAATGAAGTACCTTGCCGATATTGACATTCCTGTCAAGGTAGGTGTCATTGGTTGAATAGAGTTTACGTTTTTCGTTACTGTTCATCTGACTTGGCGTCAACACTATGATCTCTTCAACGTGAATGTCTATCAAACAATACGTGTGTGAACATTAAAACACCATAATAGCGTGGTACATTCATTGAGTTTCGCAGTGGAATGATGAACATTTCTCCAATTGGACGCAATTGCTCAAGAGAAGAACGTAATGATTATGAAAAGATTGATCTTGAGCGTGACATTCGCAAAAATATGGTGGCAGCAATGAGGAAGGAATTCGCAGATCTCAATCTCACTTACAGCATTGGTGGACAGATCTCTTTTGATGTATTTCCGACCGGATGGGATAAGACTTACTGTCTTCGATTTTTGGACGAGACAGACTTTGATGAAATCCATTTCTTTGGAGACAAAACTTTTGAGGGAGGAAATGATTACGAAATTTTTACTTCGGAAAGGACTGTTGGACACACTGTCACATCCCCGGATGATACGAGGGAACAATGCACTAAGCTTTTCATGGGCTGAGTTATGGTTGCATGGAACACTTTTTAAAAAACAATATGTATGGAATTCATGAAGATGTCGATTTTGGGGTCAATCAGACATTTACTTTGTTGGACTTATTTTCAATGCTTGCCTCAAATAAGCATTTTGGCTGTTGTGAAAAGGGCTGGGAGGTTATCCGTCGTGCCGACATCTTTAGGACTAATGTGTGAAGTAATGTTTTCACAGAAACTTTTCTTGCCTTATCCCAGATCCCTTGCAGCACATACATAAAGGAAGAATAGCCGACTGTTGATTCAATTAATTGTTCGGCATCTTATTGACACATTTCTCCATCATGTAATTGGAAAACAGACACAGACAAATTTAGACAGGCATTTGCATTGGGTTGGAAGCACAATGTACTAGGCAGCAGCTATGGAGGTGTTTTATTTTTGCATTCCTCCAGCAGTTTTGACCGTTGTTGTAATGTTTTGAAATAGAAAATGGCTACAGTGTTAAATACCTTGCATAATTATTTCAATCACAGAACTCAGCATCTTTTGAGGATTAGGCTGTAGAACGAAGAACTTGATAAGACTGAATCTAAACCAGAAAATCAATGTCAAGAGTCTTTGATTTGAAATGTGGGTTTGTGGGTTGTCCTCCTCAATTACTCTTCTCAAGAAGGGGAATCACTGGAACACCACTATTACTGGAACACCACTATTACAATGTGAAATTCTTTCGGTGAGCAATAAAGTTTAATTTTTACCATCAAGTTTGACCTAAAAATTTACAAAAACTTTGTTACAGCAAAAGAATTCCCCTATTTTGATTGCACCTTGCTATTGCCTGTGCAATTTCAGTAAAAAATAAAGAAGTTGAAAATAGTTATCATTCACAGTCTGGGAAATGACCACATCCCTGACACAGACTGTTGTATCCTTCCGACATACACAAGCATTCTAACTGTTCATTTTTTGACACTTTTTGACATTCGCATAGCATTCACATTGATTCAGGTACTTTTTGGTTTTGAATTTGAAAAAACTAGACTAAAATTTTGATTTTGTTCAGGTGAACATGAACATGGCACATTGCTATACATACATAGCTTTTTTGCTTGATATGTGATATGTACTCCATTCAATCAGTAGAGACTACCAAAAAAATTACTGTTCTTGAACACTTCACACCCCGAACTGTTGGAAAANCCGAACTGTTGGAAAATGAACAGTTACTTTAAACAGGGATATGTTGAAAAAAATTCAAGCAACCATATCTCATTCCATTATCTGGCAAATAAGACTGCAGTAACACAGTGACAATGGGAGTCATGTGATTAGCTAGTAGTTTTACATGCTGTGTCCTGAGGTGGACAGTATTTACTTAGTGTTTTGAACAGTTTGTGACATGGATTTGTCTTACACACAAGTATTACAAAAAAAATTATAATACTGAATTTATACCAATTATTTTGTAAGAGGTACATTATCAGTAACAAGTAAAGTGTGTAACCACAGGCAAAAAAATGTATGAATTTGAGTATATATTCAATAGCATAAGTAAAGGGGATTTTTTCTGAGTCTTATTTTTTATTCCTTCCTAAAAAAAGTCAGCATGCCATAATAGAGAGTAACACAAAACACACCAAAATACACCAAAATACAACAAAATACAACAAAATACAACAAAACACAACAAAATACAACAAAACACAACAAAACACAACAAAAATCATTCATAGGTATTTAGTAGTACTTACTAGGTAAGAGTATTGTTTTGTACCTATGTACAATGCAATAGCTCTGGACCGCCCTCCTGCCTTTATCCCACACAAGTAAGAAGTAAGTATGAAGATGATTTTTACACTCTAAAGTGTCAACACTCTGAGAGAGCAATTTTTTAATTCCAAAATCCAAATTTTTACTCCCTCCTTTTTATTTCAAAATCATACTTATCTAAAAACCCATCACTGACCCTACATGCTATTGACATGTTGGTGTCTAGTCCTAAAGTTAGTGAAACCAAGGCTTATAGCTTTTTTACCAAAGTTGATCCCATAAACACAATAATTATTTGTCTGTGTTTTTGATATTTTTGTTATCTTTTTGACACTTTTGATTTGTCATGTATCTCAATCAATGGTCAAGATACATGTCAAATCAAAATTTTCAAAGAAATAACAAAAGATATCAAAAACACAGATAATTATTGTGAGTGGGAATTTGGGGAATTTTGCTTTATTGTAGGGGGTGCTGTGTTGGGGCTTTTGAGTTCCAGCTGGAACTTTGGGGTCTCGCTGTTTTTATTAAATTAATGCGCGAAACTTTCTTTCTTAAATCTCAGCCCCCAAACTTGACCAATTTTTTAAGTTTCAATTACATTGATGTTCAGTCTTATCCATTGCATTTGCAGTAGATTGAGCATGTTAACAATTGAATTATACAGTTTGCTCTCATCAGAACATCCATCAAATAGTGATTGATGTTCTGACGAGAGCAATTTTTAATGTGTGCAAATCACGCAGAGAACCCCCTGCAAAAAGCCAGCTCAGTCATTTTTTGAGATATCAGCACAATTGAAAACACCATTGCCATGACAATTGCCTTGGCTCCACCAAAACCCAAAACAACAGCACAGGACAGCACGCCCCAACGTTTCTGGGGAACAATCCATGTGCTTTCCACAAGGCATGGACTGGATCCATTCTTCTGCAATGAATTTCACGGAGTAAATCGTGGAGAGGCAGTCATCGCCAGCAGGGGTTGTGCAAGCTGTCAAGGGAGTGTGGATTAGAGTTGGCATTGAAGAAGAGGGACATGGTAGGACTTGGCTCTGTGATGAAACAGTAGATACAGTCTATGTAAGCATAGCCAAGAATTTTCACTTTTGGGAGTGATTATTTACAACCTTAACTGTCCTTGAACTGACAGATTGTTGCTGCTTCTTTGGTTGTTCTGGCAAGCCTTAGGGTGAAGCCAATCTAAGCCGGCATCGTGCCATGGCCCCATTGGCCAATCTCCCCAACAATGAGAATGTGTAAACACACAGGTAAGTCTCTTGTTTCATAGGCATTGACATTTGTGTTTTCTTTGCCATTCCAGCATCTGACAAAGTTTCGCTACTGCTGCTGCCAAATTGCATTGAACTGTGGAGTTGAACTAGCCGTGAATCCGTGTTTGCAGATTGCAGAGGCAGAGACAAAGGTACTGTAATCCAATGGCCATTCTCCTGTAATGGCTTTAAAAATTGTCACTGTACCCCACGGTAAGTTAACAATAAATTGATCTGAAAGTTTTTTGTGACAGTGATTTTCTTGTAGATACTAACACAATTTCAACCTCCAACTGCTCTTGTTTGAAGAGAAAGCATTTCAGACCCATCGAGCATTTCAGCTCCTATCCCCACACACAGATTATGGTGGTTGCCGTTGCTACACTTATTTGTGTTAGTATTTCATTCACTTCCCCTGGAAGGAATGTGTCTCATTGTTGGTAAGTTATTGGATGACTGTTCATTCCCCTCTCTTGGCTTAGGATGGGTGAAGTCTCGCCTGCCATGAAATGGTTACACCCTGAACTGGACAAAAAAATTAGCGGCAGAGAAATACCTAGGTTTCTACATAAATTGGTATGCTTTCAGTTCTGGAACTAAAAATTGGCAAATAAAAGTAAAGATGTCTAAGTACTGAAAAATATTCTGAATGAAAAACACAAGAAATAACCTAAAATAGAATAATAGTAATGAATTTGCAACCAATATCTAAACTACACAGATCTCGTCTCCATCAACAGACAAGACATCATTGCCACAAGCAACCATAAGAACCTCTTTCAATTTGAAATGATTACCGTCAAGAGGCATATCGTCGTAACTGTCCAGTGTGTTCTTTTTAACCATCTGCAAAGCAACTCTGAACTTTTTATTCTCTTCCACATTTGACTTCCGCCACTTTTGCTTCCCATCAATGAACCACTTATTGTACCACTTTGTGTAAATTCCCAACACCCGATACTTAAGTTTCTCAACTGATTTCTTCTTCCCACTACCCCGTTCAAGCTTAATGGTGACAAGTGTTCCTCTCTTAATCCAATACTTGATGGGTACAGGCACCACTACTTCATTGACTGTTTCTTCCACATTCTTGGCTTCAGAAAACCAGCAATTTGTGTTTCCTATCAAACATAATCGATCCGTGAGTTTGAGATCATTTGCCTCAAGAGCACAACTAGAATTCACAACAAGTGACAGCAAACAGGCCAAAGTGTTACATTTGAGCAAAAGTTGGAACTGTTCCAAAAACAACCTTGTTTCCTTTGGATCTTGCAGGGTGCGGGGAATAGGAGGCGGTTTGTTGTTCATCTGAGCACTCAGTGGATGTGGTCCGAGCTTCTCAATATCAATGTTGTTCTAATTGGAGTCCGATTCAGCCAAAGATGCAATATCTTCCGCAAAGTGACGCACCCATTCAAGCATTTGCTCCGAGTGATTGGACGAGTTGTCAGTTGTGTCTTCATTGAGATCATGCTCAACACATCCTTCAATATTGTTCAATTTGAACCTCCGGGGACAGTCAGCAATGAAAATATCATGAAGTTTAAATAGTGAGGAAAATGAGCAACAATACTGGGACCTTTTATCTGCCTTTACTCCAACCAAGTTCAACAGTGGCATCATTGCATTGGATGATGCCTTGATTATTTCAGAAACACTGGCCCAGACCTGTGCGCTCACTGGCGACACATCCTTGGTCAAATCCAGACAAACGGGACCAGCATTGCATTGATCAATGGACATCCTGCTATGTTCAACAAAATCTTTGTCTGTGATTGCAGCAAAAGTGAGCAAAGGAAATAAATATTTTAAAAAGAAATGCATGCAGTTACTTACACATAGCCCCATACCCTTTGCTCCTCTCATTGCTTGTAGTAAGATCTCCTTTATGAAACTGTTCATTTTTTCTATCTTCCTTTTCAACTAGGTAGCAGAATTCAGAAGACGAGAACTCACGTTGGCAAACCCTTCAACAGCCAAATGTATGCTCTACGTGTTCGGAAGTGCAGTGTCTGAACTTGGTCACATCTGCCCGCATGATGATAAACATGAACAATATTGTCTCGACGACAACATTCCTCTTTGTTGTGATACAAACATTTGATACGGATGTTAGCTTAATCATGGACGACCACAAGAACATAGCGCAGTGGCGTGTTGCCACTAATCTTCCATAGATAGCATAGAGGCGTAATTTCATGAAAAAGAGAGTACAGACAAGGGCACCAATATCTTCAATGTCTCCAGTTGTTTTACCATTCAAAAAAGCATTTTCCAGCTTAAGAACACTCTCGTGTGACACTAGTTTCAAAACAACAAGATTGAAAGCAAAATCTCTTGGCTGAATGAGTTCCAAAGATATCCCAGACTGACGCAAGAGGTCCACATCAATGACAAGCAGACCAATGCTTCCCACTTTTGACCCACGGATTACTTGATACCGCCAACCCTTAACATTGTGCTTTGGATCTGTGGAGGCAGTGTGGTTCATCAAACCCAACAAGAATCTACACACTGTTTGATGAACATTGTCACTCTCAACAGACACTCCATCCACAGAACAACTTACAAATGACACCTTCCCCTTGAATTCTTTTTCAACACTCACAGCAGCAGTTTCACAATCTTGAGTGAAAGTGGATGCCATATTAGTTGACTGAGGACAAGCAGCAATGATCTTGGTGGAAGGGATTCCAGGGAGAGTGTTTTGAAACACCATAATTGCTACTTTGACCTCCGAAGCCTTCTCAATCTTGCCATTGTCCTTGTCCAAGTGTAATTCATCCAAAAGTTTCCTCACCTCCTCTTTTGATAGACCGGAGATGTTGATGAAGTGATATGGGTATACGCCACCCAGAACAGCCTTGAATGCAGAAGAGACTTCCATGCTTTTGTGGTGTCAATTGCAAGGGAAAAAATGACTATAGAATGAAGGTAGTTGCGATCGGATTTGTTCCCAAATGTCTTCTCCAAGTACCTCATTTGCATCTCTATTTCGGCTTTCATTCATCTGAGTAATATCAAGATCAAACAATGAAAAACATTGGATAAGTAAAGTAATTCATGTGACATTAAAAGAATCAAGCACAAACTCACAAAATGATATTGTCAGCAGAGCAATGGTACACATTTGTGGTTCTGTCCCTTGCATTGAGTACCTGCATCCATCTCTGAAATGGACTGCCAAGATTTGCTCTCATTTCTTTGGCTGCTCTTGGACATATCACATTCACGTAGCAATAAAATTTCTTGACCTTTTCCTCCATTACAACATTTTCTCTCTTTGACTTTAATCTAGCTATTGCAGCCTTTAGCAAGCAAACCAAAAGAGATCTTTTGAACTGAGGATGCTCTTCAAGGACATCAGCAGCATCTTTCAAAAAAGCCAACGGACCTGGTGATGACCCCGCTCCCTCGAGCTGAAACTTTGGCTTTTGAAGCAATGGAACAACAATTTGCAATGTCCTGAAATGACGGTCCTGCACAATGGCTTCTTCTTTCAACATCTGTCAATTTTCTGACAAATACTTGTCACTGATGGATCCAAATCGTTGGGCCTCCCCTTGGTCAGTTCTCGCAAAAACTTCTTTGTCACTCCGTTCCAGCGCCTTAGCAAACTTCTCTCCCCAATCATTCACCCAAACTAATGGATTTTGTGATCCCTTTAGCAACCGGACACTGTTACACAGTAAAAAGCACAACCCCCCATCAATGCCAGCCACTTTTCCTTCTCCCTTGCATTCCCAAGACTTGATAGATGCTACCCCCATGTATACTCCAAACTTGAGCGCCTTCGTACTGGGAATAATGGCGTATTTGTGGACGAGAGAAACTTCCTTTGTCCGTGGACCTTTGAAAGCATTCACTGCTCCCGCACATGACTGAACTTCTTCGTTTCTGATTCTAAATGGGATGCAAATCAATTCAATGATTGAGCAATTAAGCCAAACAAAATGAAGTCACAACAAAATAACAAATTTTGTCTCACTTGTTTTCCCTCTCTGATTGTTTCTTCTTTTGAACCAATTCCTCCTCCTTCTCTTCCTTTGACATTGCCAAGAAGAAAGCTGTCAATCCTTGCTGCTTTTTAACTTTTGCCTTTGACAGATCTTGCCCCTGCTCCCTTAGTCTCTTCCTCTTGTCCTCTAATTCCTGCTCCATATTCGCGACAGCAATGCAGTGCTTTTTTCCTTGGAAGTGAGTAACCCAATTTGTTATGCTATATTTCCAACGCATGTCCAGCGGTGAATAAATGCCCTTCTTGCGTCTTTTGCATGGGATGCAAGTGACTTGAAGTCCATCGCGGCTTGGCTCAGCGTATTTGTCTTCATATAGAGACAAAGGCCAATCAGTCTGACCCCATTTCTTTCCAAACTTTTAATTTGCATCTCCATCACCAACAATATCTTTGTGGAAGATTGTCACAATTGGTTAGAAAATAAAATCGACAAACTTAAAGAAAGCAACATGACAAATAAAACACACCGTGGTCATCGTCTTGAGCTCCGCTTTCATTGTTGACCTCTGTGACATCTTCATAAATATAATCATTGTCCAATTCATCTGCATGTTTATTAGTACGTTCTTTGGCACATGATTCTTTTTCCCCCACATCACCTGGCACATGCTCACTGTCATCGCACTTGACACACAGAGCTTTTTTGAGGCAAGCCTCATATTTGCCACAATCCAATCCCTGGTATTTGCCCTTGTCCCATATCCCACGTTCACTGTCATTCAATCCATCATGATTATCCTCCTCCCATCTTTTACACCACATGGATTGACTATTGTTTTCAAGATTTTGAGGGTTCTTTTGTATCTTGAGGCTAGCAGTTCTGAACAACCCTTGACAACCTCCCTGATCACATGACTGACACAATTCATGATGTTGTGTTGCACCCTCGGTTCCCAAGGCATATAAAGTGTGGGCCGCCTCATGATGTCTATTGCTATCATCAAGACCACCTCCCAAACATCTGTCATTGATGGTTGTGGTAGTTTCTAATTGGCTCGTGAATGAAGAAGGAAGGACACAGTCAACGACCGATGCCAGAATAGCATTGAGTTCTTCTTGTGATGTGATTTGGTGTGGATTTTGGCTGTTAGGCATGGTCAAGATCTCATTGTCATTAGACAACATGATGAATTAGCCTCTTGAAACTCTTTGATGTTGATCATTAAAAAGTGAAGGCATGGAAATTTTATGGTGCTCTTTTGAATTAATTGAAATAATTTGAATCAAAGTCCAAGCAATTTTGAGACTGGCAGATTGGCCGTAGCATCAAGAAGAAAAAGTCGGCCGCTGTGGACAGCTCCACAGTTTTGTGTTGGAAGTAGTGTGGACATCATTGCAGACTGAACACTGAGGCAAAGCGAAAGAGCTGAGCTGGCAAATTGATGCTCCAAGCAATAAGATTGGTGATGATGTGGCAATGATGGGGGCATGGCGGCAAGTGACACGGAATGACGGTTGAGTTGGTGTGGGCTGAGGCTGCAAAAAGAATGAAGAGAGATGAAGATTGGAGAAGAGCAAAAGAGCTGATGAGAGGAGAATGGATGCTGTTAAAGAGAGGGGGAAGGGCAGAGGCAGGAGAAGTCAGCAATTTTAATGGCAGAGAACGACTTTGTTGCTGCTTGATCTGGATTGTCTTAGAAAATAGAAACAGCAATCATGCCAAGGTACCCTTTGCAATGAATTCACATGCGTCTAATGTATATTTACAAATCATGTATGTACATTATGTGAATTCATAGGAGAAAATATTTTTTTTAGGGAAATTGACTCTTAAGTATGCCAAAGAATAGTTACACCTCTAACCAGTGAAAATATTTTAGCAGCAGTGGATTTTACTAGCTTATATGCCTTATTAGCAGTTCCAGCTCTAACTAGAACAAAAAAATGGCAGTGATACTGGTTAGACTTGCGTCATTTTACTAAGCTACATACATACCTCACTTGTTCTCTTGGCTTTCATCCATCTTCTCTTAGCATCTAATTTTCTATTTTGTTCATTTCCGATTTGACTTAAGTTTGTGCCTCATACCACAGCTTTGCTGTGGTAGCTTTGCAAACCCCACAGTTGCAATCTGTACCATCGGTGTGAAAATCTGCAATACCTGGGTTTGGACAATTCAGAAGTGGAGCCAGCCAAAAAGTCAAGTCGTACTTGTAGTTGAAGATGTTTAATTTGGAGAATTCCTGCACATCTCGCGGTCACTGCTGCTACACTTTCAATGTTACTGGCCATTTTTGCCCCTCAGCTACCTCCGAAGGGGCTCCGAATGAAGACGTATGGGGCAGAGCAACCACAAGTTCACAACTGCTGAACTCCTGGTAAGTTTTTATTGTGTGCTTTTTTTTTGTTGTCATTCTTATCAAATCATATAAATTATATTTCTGATCCAAATGTGTTATTTCAATTTGGAAACGCTCCACTGCAGACTTCCAAGATAGTAACCAGGAGGACCTTGAAGAAGTAGATAACTGACGACTGCAGTGCATCACTAACAGTTGAAATGGTTGAACTATATGTTGTACAATCATCAAATCCATACATTGATGGCATATCCTGGGATTAAGTTCTTGCATGAGGTTAGTCCGGCAGGTATTTTTCACACTTTTTGCATTTCTGTCTATTTCAATGGGTCTTAGATCTAGGTAAGAAACAACCAGATGTTTTGGGCCAAGCCACTGTGTTTTGTTTTTGACGCTCACTCTCATGTATACTGGTGAATAGCTTTTACAGCACTCAAATAGCATGTTCTCCAACATTGTCAATTATTCAAGTAAATAATTTCCAAAAGGGCAAAGAGAATTAAAAATTTCCAATTCTTGATATATGCTTAGTTTTTCACAAACTCTGTGCAACTGTTCATGAATGCAAGTTATGATGGTTTTCATTTGTATATTGGCTTTCTTAGGGAAATATATTCATGATAGAAAGAGTTGAAGATTCCTCTAGGTCTGTGTTAAGCAACAGCTGTAAGTATTCAGACTCAAATCATTGCTGCAAACCTTGGTTGAGATTGGGCAATAACTGCTTTCGGATATTCATAAAATGGCAATTTCACAGACAATTACCTTAGTAATAGGTCTTGTACTGTTAGATTGATGCAAATACATTTAGTTCAGCTGTCATTTTGTTACAATTTGTGCAGGCATTTGTCTTGGATGAGTTTTATTACATCCTCAGCTGAAAATGATGAATCCAACTTATTTGAGAATTTGTACCAGTTCCTAGGTACAAATGCAGTAGGAAAAAGGCCAGCTGTTTAAAATTTTTGTTCGACATAAAATGGGCCGCAGAGGTCAAAAATAGGTTGTTTCTCTTAAAAAAATGGTGAACATATTCAAGATACACTATGAAAAAATTAATTGAGCACTAAAATTCATTTTGGACAACTTTTTTTGGAATCAGTTTATACATGACATAGGCACTAGTCTGAGATAGCTATTTAGCTCCAGATTACATCATGAATTG
>JALLOT010003217.1:0-11557 GCA_036939595.1 Thalassiosira livingstoniorum | reverse complement strand
TTGATCAAATTTTAAAACCCGATTATAAATTTAATAACGGTGTTTTTCAAATATCTATAATCATTAAATTACAAATTTTTATACGAGAAGCAATCGATCTGGTCAGGACTTCCACAAGTTTTGGTTTTTTTGGGATTAAAAACCCGATCAATGATTTATTATATTGTACAATTATACCAATTAAGGTTTTTATCATTTTTGCGATGTACCAGCTACTCTACTCCCATTCTGTCTTGTTTGTCACATTGTTTGGTTTCCCAAGCACCAAATAGTGATTCGTCTTCCAACCTTCTGTACCCTCGGCACTGCACACTTAAATATGCCTGGTCACTTGACAACAACCCTTGTCAATGCAAGGTAGTCTGTGCTTATATTAGTGCTATCTCCTGGTATCATCTCTTCACCTATTCCATATTTAGAGATCACAGACATACCTTGTCCACCTGTTGGCAACAGCGTGCTGCATCATATCCTTTGTGACATCATTATAAGCCAAGTCTTTTTGATTGGTTACCACCAGCTCACTAGAACTTATTCAACTTATGATGCACATTCAGCTACTACCATTTTTTTAATATTCCCTTTTACAATCATCCTCAACTCAAATATGTCACACTCTACACCAGACATGTCACAATGTCATCTTAACTCACACCATCAACAACCATGGTTATGTATGGTCAACATAGCTCCTGTTCCAAGGCATTATCTCCAATCCTCCAACAGATCTTACTGCAAGTGTATTTGAGAATAAGAAGAACAGTAATAATTTGGAGACCTCCCACAATTGTGAGAATTTCCTACTGTTGCAATCAATTTGACATCAACACCATTATATTGTGACAACATCATGGATTATCAATGTCAAATGTCAGATCTCCCAGGACCTTCCTTTGGAATTCCTTCCCAACCAGTAGTTATTGGAGTTCATCCAACATCAGTTTCTAGTGCCGTAATCATGGTCTGTGGGGCAACACAGTCATACAATTGTTGAGGAACTATGATTAGGGATTTTTACACACAATGCACCACCACCTCTCATGCCAACTTTCCTCTACGGTGTTTGCTTTCATGGCAATCTGAGTTTATACAGTTCTTCTGTGGCTAATAGTTTTCTGGTGAATGCTGATCATGAAGTGTGCCTGATTTGCTTAGTTGTGCATTCAACCAATGAGCCACATCCTCCTACTGTGGGTATCAATGACACATCATCTTCTCGGTATTGGGGGTCTTCATTCAGGCGGGGTTACCTCCGTCACATTCAGAAACTACAATGGTGTACCACACCATATTTGTGCATTTGCTGCAACAGACCTCACTGTGCCTTGTGCCAAACATACTCCTAAATGAGTCATCACACTACTATCTTATCTCTTACATTCCGTTGATGTGCCTCATTTCTGGGACAAGTATTCTCCCTCTGTCTCACTTCTTTGGCTCTAAGTTTTGGTATGATTGCCTTTTGAATTTCTAAGGTATGATTTCCCTCCTGTTCCAACATTGATTTGTCAAAATGGATTTGGTCTTCAAGCTTTGGAACAATATCCTTTTCCTCTCTGGCTCCTTTTGTTTAGTCTCCTTTCCTTTGACTCAGAATTCTTCATGTACATCAGTCTATCCACTGATCTTCTTTTTTTTCACTTACATTTCTGTTGGACATGCAAGTGTGTGGGGTGTTAGAATATAGTAGATAGATTTAATGTACTTAGTCTTTCCTTATCCTACATATCTACCTTATGAGTATGCTAGGTTGGATGACTGGACTCTTACAATTTGTATGCAAATACTGTACATGAAGTGTGTTCATGTACAAGAAGATGCTTTCCCCATTAGAATTCTGGAATCAAACAAGGAATGTGCAAATTTTTATTCTTTTACTCTGTGGCTGATTAAACTGATCTCTTATGAATGAAAGGTTGATGGACATGATGTTTTTTTCCTTTTTCTCTGGAAAAGACAGAATTACTCTCTTTTTTTAAATGTATACTTTTTTGTGAATTCATCATAATTCAGGTGAATTTTGATTTTGAAAACAGGCAGTCAGTAAGTGTCCATATCCATTTATTTTAGTGCTTTTGTGTCCTGCAATGGTACTTATCTCCTTTTTCTATTCTAAATTCAGGCACAAATGTGAAGGAAATAACTCCTCCTGGATTTCCTCCTTGTACATGGATGCTCATGTCAGAGAAATTTCGTGAGAAATTTTGTAAGAAATGGCCCTCCTTCACTCCTGACAAAAGGAGAGAGGCAATAAATGCAATGAAGAAAAGGTTTCATTCCGCTGGTTTCATTTGTACAGAACCAAAACCCAAACCACCCAAGCCCAAGCGTAAGTCATGGATGCATGTTCTAGTGCATGCCACAATTGCGTCCTGCTCATCATTTCCAATTGTCTCAATATCAGAAAATAGGTACCCAATGAGATCAAATAAAAAAGATGCTACAAGCACCAATGAAGTGGAAATAGAGGAAGACAAGGACAACAAAGACGACCAAGAAGATGTACATAACAAGGAAAATGACAAAAATGATGGTGGTGAAGAATATGATGTCGGTGACAACAAAGATGGCAACAAAGATGGCAATGAAGATTGTGACAACAAAGAAGAAGATGGTGATTGTGAAGATGACAACAAATATGGAGATGACAAAGGGGATGATGAAAATGGAGATGATGTACACCAACAAACCAAAGACAATGGAAAAGACAATGCTGAAGCTGACGGAGGGACACAAACCTTAGCTGTCGCACAAGCTCATGCCAATGAAAAGCCTGCATCAAAAGATGACAAGAAACTTTTTGATCCACCCACCTCCAATGACATGGATGATCTTCTTGCTGAACATGTGGAGCTGGAGCGACCTAATTATCCACTAGATGATATGTCTAGTCCTGTGGAAGCTGAAGTAGCAGCAACTTCCAAAGATCCCCCTGGGTTCGTCCCACAAAAATCTGACAATCCAGAACAAGGTGTTTCCACGTCCCAGAAAAGTTTGGACTCTGATGTGACGAGGAAGCTGACAACTGCAAATGAAGTTGTCAATTATACTGTACAAGTTGTCCAACAGGAAGAGTTCAATGCATCCACAGAGATCCAGGTCCATGTTCAACAAAAAGGATACATTACCCATGATAATAGGTGAAAGCATCCTGGAAACAAATGAAGTTTTCCTTGAGATTGATAAACCAACAAGCAAGGATGCAAAGATGAAACAACCGTTGAAGCTTGGATATATGCATCCCAAAAAGAGACCCAGGAAAAGAGAGGCCACGGATGAAGAAAATTGATACCACAGAAGATGAGTGCATCCAAGAAAAGGACATCTTCCACTCCCAGTAGCAGTGCATCCAGGAATACAAGTGATTCAGAACAAGGGCCTCCTGTAAATAGAAGACAATTATATTTTGGTGTGCACAAGAGTAGGCGTAAGTGTATTCCTGTATCAAATTAAATTGATCTTTTTTCCTTTTTCTCTCATGTACACAATTTTTTGTATCATTTCATTTTCAAAGAACTTTCATGTGACCCAGCGCCATCTCAACAACACTATATGAATGTAGGATGCAATACAAATACCAACCATGTGCATGAACCATATGTCATTAATCCATTTGGTATAATGTTGTATTTAGTGTTTTATTTCCATAATGTATTCCTTGATTAATTTTGTATCCATTTGTTTCAGAACATGACTTCCCTATGGTTGGGGTTCAGGATGAACCCACTCCACGAGATTGAAATGAATACTTCAATTGGGTTGCTGATGGGAGGTTTCAGCGGTTCAACAACCTCTGCTACCATTTAGTTGCCCTGAATCCAGATCAGTTTTCAGGAAGAGTCCCACACATGTCATTTGGTTCACTCCTCAAGGAAAATGGACACATAAATCTCCCAAAAGACACATTATTATTCCTCACCATGTTGTTCATAAATGAAACACTGCTCTTGTGCCTTGTGCAACAATTATTTAAATAGAGTTTCCCTGCCATAGTATGCAACAAAAACCTTCCAGTACCAAATATCCACCATCTCAATGTGAATCTCATCCACCAATTTCAAAATGTGTACACAGGGAATACCAACTCAATGTCTAAAGCCACAAGTACAAAACATGATTTTTTTTAGTACCTACAGAAATCAAACAGACTTCCCTTACTATGTGAAAGAGAAGAATCGTGTTCCAAGGAAACTTTGTGTACATGTCATGTAGATCCATGTAAAACAAAAAACACCCAAAGTGTATTTTTTGATACCTGGACACATTTCATGAATGTCATCCAGTCATAATTTTGAACGAGGATGGCTTCACCTTTGTTGCTCAGGTGTTCCCTTTCTCTTGGCCTAGAAGAAGTAAGGTGTACATGAAGGTCACATTCAGACTTATTGTTTTTCCTCCCCAATTATTCATGGGCATTCTCAGTTACTCTTGCTGTGATTGTGTCCATATTCATGTATGAATGGGAACATTTAGGTCCATGTTTAATGGCATTGTTTATAGATTCCATGGGAGGAAAGGTCATGGCATCACAACAATTATGGACAAATATTCTCTGATAGTTTGCAAGCTTATTCTCCTTTAATGCTAGCTTGCGTCCAATCCAATATCCTTGCAAACTTTCTTGAGGGACAAGAATTTTCTCAACTCCTCATAGGACTTGTCATATTCTTCCTTGGTTTCATTATCTGTACATTTACTCATGATCCATGCATACAGAAGTTTACCTGAACAAAAGGAAACATCTAGATATCATGTACACATTTGGAATTATAAAACAATATGCATCATTACCATATTTCTCTTCAACAGAAGATAATTTTGAACTTTTTTGCCACCTTCTTTCTTCCTTGGAAGTCATGGATACACTTTGGAACTGAATTCAGACATCACGGAATGATAAGTACACAGCATGTGCTTTGAGTCCTTGTAGTAATAAAGTGAGTCCATATACATCTCAAAAGGCTTAACCTCAGAATTGTCTTCATCAGTCAAAGCTAGCCTATTTCAAACAATTATTATTATTGCCAATTTCTAATTTGTAACTTGATATGACACGCACATGACATAATCACTTAAAAATAAAAATTACTAAGCAGAACTTGGCAATAATACAGATATATTATATTCTATTACAAAAAAATTAGTACATGGTATCGCTCAGTATCGCTTGCTTTGTAAGGCTTTGTAACTACCATGTCATAGCATTATTTATTGTCTGTTGCAGGTGTGATACCATACCATAGCACCTGTAACCAACAATTAGTATTCTTTTTTGTTTATGATCATTGCATGCTTGTCAAACCACTTGTGATTCACTTGAACAAAGGCATGCATTTTAATCACCATCCACATGTCCAGTGCCAAGGATACAATTATCAGTTTGCATTCATCCAAGGATGATATGTAACATTCACTGAATACAGGACAAGCTCTGCAAAACATGCTGATGAATGAAGCCATGTTGTTGTCAAGAGGGGCCTTAGATTTATGCCATTGAAAGTTGAACTTTACCTGCTCCACTCTGTATTCAATATATGCAAAACTCATCCAATAATGAAGTAAACCGTCAGGACTGCAATCTGGATCAGGAACAACATTAGACTGGGTTACCACAGTTGAAGGCATCATCAATGGGCATGAATGGAGGTTACCACCAATCTGCTCATTGATGCAGTGATTCTGTTCCACTTTTTGCTCTCTGACACAAAGACTCAAAAGAGAACATGTCGGAGTCTTGTTGTGCAAAAGAGGATGCCAGAACATGGACCAGGAACCGCTAGCAGTTTTCTGATTTGTTCCCTTAAAGTTCATTGTTCCATTGGCCTCAATGAACCAAGATTTCCACTAGTTGGAAACAAATTCAGGTCTATATTTGTCTTGTGATAACATTGTTGCTATGTTTTCATTTGCAAAACAAAAGGACATATTATTAGTAAAATGCTGTAATGTATCCTTTTTTGTCTGTTTGTCTGTGAATAATGGTGTACAATTGATGAAAAAAATTAAATGATTACTACTAACTAAGATTGAAATAAAAACAAATAAAGAACATAGGAATCAGTAGGAAAACAGTTATGAAGGAATTCATACAATATAAGATAACATTTGATACAAGAGGACCACGGGACCAATGAATGTAGGAATAAGTTCAGAGAAAGATATGAAATGAAAATGCCATGGATACAGATGGCATGGATAGATTGTAAAGATACAAAGATTTGAAACTTACGTACATTGATATTGAAGAAAGATACTTTTGAAGGATAGGGTATTATTCCAGGATCAAAATACTTCTTCAAGGATAATTTGTCATTGTTAATTTGTCATTAGAATGGTAGAAAACAGTGACATTAAGGAGGGCTCAATATACACATGGGAAATTGGATTAGTGTTTAGAAATTTCAAACCTCTGAGAAATTTCAAAAATCCAACCTGAAATGGGCGGATTTTCTCATTTTTGCAATTAGTAGGAGTGAGCAATTTCACACAAAATTTTTAGATTTAGAAATAAAAAAGTAATATGCCGTGGGCAGAAAATGGGCTTGGCACAGTGGCAGAGCTTCTGGAATTGCTTCCGGAGGTCGTGAGTTAGAGACTGTGCCTGTTCCTTGGGGGCAGTTTTTTGTCTGTAAGAAAATAAGTCAAGTAATATTTTTCTTTTTATTTTCAATATTTATAGAATTTTATTATTTTATTTGTCCAAAGTATTTTTTTGTATTTTTTGAGTTTTTTACTAAGCAGTATCACAGTATTTTTTTAAGAATTACAATTGTACATCAATAATTTTTTAAAAATTGCAGTGGCGAGTACTACCTCCAATAGCAACAGCAGCAATCGCTTAGAATCGCTGAGTAATAATACTTACCTCTACTCAGCTTTACTACCATAACAATAGTACCGTATTAACAGTAATACCCATAGTACAATAGTTGTGTATTATTATTTTTTTTTGAGACCTCTAGGCAATGACAGCGCATTCTTCTCCCACCATCTCCACTGCCATCTCCCCTGCTGCAACCGCTTTTGTTGCTTTGCCCCCCATCCGCACAATCAATCCCAGAAGGATCCCCCCTCCATCTCCGTCGCCGCACGTCTCCATAGCCGCCAAATAAATCGTCACCGCTGTATCAGCCGCTGTCTCCACCACAGTCTCCATTGCCATCCACACCTCCACCTCCACCTCCGCCGCCATCTCTATTGCATGTGCCGTCTCGCCTTTTTAAATGTTGAACGATCGCCGTCGAGAACAATAAATTAATCGCTGACCTCCGCCATTTCCACCATTGGTTGTCTCCATCGCCGTCACATAAGCCATCGCCACCGCCGTCTCCGCCGCTGTAACCAACCGCCACCTCCGCCGCTACCACCAACCGCCACCTCCACCACCATCTCTATTGAATGCGCCCCCCCGCCTTTTCATCGTCGAACTTGATGTCTACCACCGTAACTGTTGTACGCCGTCGAGAACAAAAAAAATAAGCGCTGTTCATGGAGAAGGCCGCCGTCGCACGCCATCTCCGTTGCCATCCCCACCACCACCATCTCTGTTGAATGTGCCCCCCCCCCCACCTTGTTCACTATCGTTCTACATTGGGAAGTAAAAAATTATCGCCATCATCTCTTGAACGGGCTATCTCTGTCGTGGGCGGTCTCCCGTTTCATTCCCGTTGCGTGTGATCTCCGTCGCGTGTGATCTCCGTTGTGGTTCGTTTCCATCGTGGGCGATCTCCGTCAAAAGCCAGTTCTGTCGCGGGCAATCTCCGTCAAGGGCTATCTCCGTCGCGGTCGATCTCCGTCGTGGGAAATCTCCATTGTTGGTTGTAGTGAGTTATGTCATTGATTAATTCAGTTGACACAATAATTGTTTTCTGTTTTCCTAATTCATTTTGTTGATTCGTTTTCTTTTTTAGGTACAACAAAGTGAGTCAAGAAACAGTTGTTGTTGGAGCTGGCGAATTGGATATGGAGTTGGATGAAACTTGACGCGGTGTTTGGTACTGCTCCCCAGCCATAAGGGGATGTCCTAGAACCTTGAAAGGGGGGAATCCCTTGCGTTTTTTTTTTCTGTGCTGATATCTCATGATATTTGGTTCAATATTCTCATGAAAATTATTTTGTTCAAAAAATTGCAGAATGGCATGTGAGGAGTGCCACAATTCACACTCAAAGTGTGAGTTTACTGCTGGCGAAGTAACTTGCAAATGCTGCATTGTGCATCAATTGTCATGCTACCCTCATGTCAGTAAAAAACAAAAAGTTTCTTGCGAGCGGTGTAGGCAAGCACACGCTCGGTGCTATTATAGCACCAAAAATGATGTCTGTGAGTGCTGCTATCTGTTGGGATTGTTGTGTAATGATCCGGAAGATGCCCTGAATACAAGTAGCCCTGGGGTATTGGCGAACTCTGGACAGCATTTGCCCTCCTTTGAGCCTACCCCCCAAGTATCTCTGTCCAAGAAGAGAGGACTATCCCACGAAGAAGCAAGTGAATCTAGTTTTGTTCCGTCCGTGCATGTTTGTGTGGACATACTCGCGGACGATACGAGGAGTGGTCAAGAGCAATTGCCTACTGAAGGTGGAGATGATGAGTCTTGGTATAGTGGAGAAGACATGTCAGATGAAGATGATTCTGATTGGGTTGACGAAGACGAGTGCGATTACTACAAAAATTTGTCTTCATTTGAAAAGATGGGTACATGCTCACTATCCAAACAATGCATGGTCCAAACCAAATTTGTCGATGGGGAGCACATGCAAGTTCTAGACACAACCTGTGTTGGGACACGACGCTATTTTACGTTCAACGGATCAAACGTTCTTGATTGCCAACTCATCGATAGAAGAGTCTGTGTAGGCATGGATGGTCCCTGCATGTTGGTGGAGTGTACCTCGTTGCCACAGCTTGGGCAAGGAAGTCGTGGAAGGCTCTGTGTTATTAAGTCAAAAACCAGCCTTACGTGGAAGTATGCCATTGTTTCGTCAATTTTTTATGACGTGAATGCAGATGGTTACGGTACTATCCAATTCTTTCATTGGATTGGAAATTCCAACAGAAACAACGTGCCCTTGTGCTTTTTAGAAGAAGGAGGTGATGGATTGTGGATGAAAGTCAAAGATCAATTTTTGTTCAGGGAAGAAAAATTGGTTGACGTTGATTTTTCCTATGTGAATCATGTTAGTGGAGTTTGCCCTGGAAACAACATGCCCTCAAAAGCAACTAGGGGACAGGATGGAGGAGTGCAATGCCTATCATCTGGCCCAGACGTTTGGCCTGACAAAATCCCAGTTAAATTTCAACGTGAGATGGGAACCAGTCTTGACGACTTCATTCTGGATCAAAACATGGCGAACAGATCAATACTGCCCAACGAAAATCATGTAATTTCCCATGTGATGTGCTACAACAAAGCAATTACCAAATTCCGAACAAAGAACAAAAATAAATCCTCATTACCTTCCCTCATATGGGACTGGATACGTCCGCAAAAGTGGATACCCAAGGAGAACAGCAAGTGTCTATTCATCGTAAGCGAAAAACTTTGTCGCAAACCAATAATGAAGGAGGATGCAACATATTTGGATCCTACGTTGAAAGGAGTTTACAACTTACCTTCGTACAGCAGCTACCGCGATGATGGCATTTTCCAGAAGTTTTATTCAGTGCCATGCAAGGAAGAAACCAAACTCTCTAAAACTTTCAAGGGAGGCATTCCTGTATCCAATTTGGAGTTAATAGAAGCAACGCTACAAAAATTTTCAACTTCCACTCATCAATTGGTCAACACCCAATCAATCGAACCAAAACATGATGAATCTTACTGTGGTCTCACAAGAGTTTTTGCCGGAACATCAACACCAGACACCGATTCTTCTTGGAATGAAGTGCAAGTTCCAGATACTGACATATTAGTAAAATGGAAGATAGAAGAGGCGAGAAAGTTTAATGCCTTTGTTGCATTGTCAATTGCTTTCTGTGACAGTTTTTACAACAAAATGAAAATTCCTTACTCTTTTCTGTCTGTCATTGAACTTGCTATTGGTAAATTTGGCACGTTCCTAAGTCGAGACAGATCCAAACACAAGGGTTCTTTGACTTATTTTGGAAAAAGGAAACAAGATTCTGTTTCACAACCAAGTCCAACGGAAGGTCCCGGAGAAGAAGATTACTGCTATTACCGAAACCACATCAAGCCACAATTCTGGTCATTTGCTCTTCGATTGATTAAGTTCTTGAGGACAAATACTTCGGTTGCAGCCTTTCAATTTTATAAGTACGTCAATGTTTTTTTTCCAACACAGAGGGACAGGTTCAGTTTAGCAAGGATTGTCATCTTAACTATCAATTACATGTGTGAAAACCATGTCGATGCAAAAGATGAAGCAGAAGAACTAGTTCGGGTTCTGTTAGAGCTCCTGAAAACAATCATCAATCATCCAGAAGTGTGTAACGAACGCAAAACAGAAGCCATCAACTTATTTGAATTCCTGTCTCGTTGGGGACTTTGTTTGCCAACTACCTGCTGTTACCAAATTGTCCGTGACATGGTTGATGATAATGTTGATGTTGTGCAATTTTTTTGTTTGCCAACTTTGGGAATCTGTTATCGTATCCGATCTTTCTGGGTACATTTGTTCATGGCATGTTTTCTTTCACACTACACTTCTGGAGTTCTGTTCGTTATTAATGGAAAGGTTTACATGGCATCGAACGACTTCAAGGTTAAGGTTGTGGCATGGGGTGAATGTGATTTGGAAAAGCAACGACGACGTAACGAAAACCGAAATTGGAGAAGGAGAATGGTTGACACAATCATTCAAAATCGCATTCATTTTCCGATAGACCCCAGTGAAAGAAGAGAGTCAAGGCCAAGTGCAAGACTACCTGGTGTTTCTGATCCACAAAGGGGAACACAAGTTCAATCTTCATTGCATGGTAGAGGAATCAGACCACACAACAAGCTAGGTGGTTTGCAATGGAGAATATCCCAGCTGCAAACAAGAGCTAATAGAAGACCTCCAAAAAATGCATCTGGTAGACATGCTTCGGGACCTTCCGCTGGTCCTTCTGCTGCTGCTTTGGGACCTCCCGCTGGCCCTTCTGCTGCTGCTTCAGGACCTTCCGCTGGCTCATCTGCTGCTGCTTCGGGACCTCCCGCTGGCTCTTCTGCTATTGGTCTAACAGGTGCACTTTCATCTGATGGCCTTGTATTTCATGGACCTCACACAATGGGCAGACAAATGTATCTCAAGCGGCAGAATAGATTGCAAAGAAAGAGTGAAGAGACATCCACAACAACGAGAAGTGCAGATGAACTAGTAGGTGCTGGAGGATTACTGGCATTGGGATTGCAAGCCTCAAGTATTCGTGAGAGAGAACGTGTAGCAATTGAGGAAGTTGGCATTGATCCAGCAACTTTACCAACTGATCCACAAGAAAGAATTGCTTTGATCAATGATGCTTACCATGTTTACATGAATAGTCAAGATAGAGAAGTGCACAATATCACAGGACATAATAGAACTGAAATTTAATTATTTTTTATAAAGTTAAAATGAA
>JALLOT010003216.1:0-11557 GCA_036939595.1 Thalassiosira livingstoniorum | reverse complement strand
TTTAAAACATTGATCCGGAAAAACCCGATAAAGGAAATTTTTCTTTTTCCGATGCAGAAGAAAATGCTTGGCAAAGGGGGGCACTTGAGTAGAGCTCGTTTTGAGCTTTACCATAGTTAATTATTTACTAAGCCCCAATTTTAGTTTTCATTAGATTTATTCTTCTCTTTTCAAATGATTCTACATAGTGCTAATCTTTTAATGTGATCATACTTGATCTCAGTCATAAACTATGCCAAAGAACTTTTGCAGTGCCAGTCAAAGACAAAGATCCAAAGGATATTCTTGATTCATCAGCCAAAATGGAACTGTCCTAAGTCAATTGTATTTCAGCTGCCTCAGATGAATACATCAGCCCCTCTGAGCTTCAAACCAATTAAAGCCTCACCTGATCCACCAGCCAAGCAATCCCCACTCACTCCCTCCAACCCTGGTCAACCCTGGTGACATTGTTCCAAGTTCCAATCAAAGAGTAAAAAAAAGAACCGGGAGAGCACCCTACTACTCTCCCAAAGGTAGATGGTGCAAATGGTTGTACCAATGCAAACAATCCTATCAGCCTAGTTGAGGATGCAGGTGATGAGGTTAGAGATAGTCTGATAAACAAAGTGAGGGAGTTCCCCACTTAAAGAGAGAATATTCAATTTTGAGGAGGCAGCACCGGCAGGGAAAGATACAGGCATATACATAGATATCTCCAATGGAATCAGTGGCACCAAGACTGTGGAATTTGGATCAGGAATGGATGCCAATGACAGTGACAGCACAGTGGAAGCCATTTTCAAGACCAGCTAAACCAGAGCCCCTAGTTAAGGGCTGGTATCAATAGTTGGAAGCCCATATGCGATTGACTGAGAATATTTCAACAAAGTACAATGGGGATCAGTGGATCCACAACATCTCAAAGTGGATCTTATGGATTAACCATCTAGAACTAATGGAATGTTGAGGAGTGGTTGGTAATAGGCAGTATTGACAACCCTTGCAAGGAGTCCATCAATGAACCCATCCAACCCAACATGTATAGAAACAACAAAGTAGTAATTCCATCAATGATCCAGAGTGCCATGAGACAAAGCCTGGGGACAGCAAAGAGAATACAATAGAAATAGAAAAGATGGTCATGATAATTCCATTCAGAGGACAACAGGAAATGAGTCAGCATTAAACCAGGTAAAATGGGGATGAAAATAATTTAGTAATCAGTCAGAATCAGATAATGACCTATTCTCCGACAAAGATGGTCAGCAGGTCTGATGGAGATACCAAATGAGGAAGCAGCATCAGAGACTGAAAAAATACTGATGAGGAGGTGGAATGTGGTAACCCTTACTGTTACTAGAACATCAAAGCTCAAAATTGATGAGACACATCACAAAGAATTCTTCGTAGAAACTTTTTTGGCATGGCAATTAGAGTAGTTGATATCAGTTTTTTGTCCAGTTTGTATTGCAGAAATTTTGCAGTGTAGGATGAAAAGGCCGTTGGGATGATGTTGATGTATTGATTGGAAACAGGCCAAAACTTGAGGATCAATTCATTGCCCATGGTGTTGTGATTTAAAGATAGTTGAGGAAAAGACAGGCAGGAAGTTTTAAACATGTTGAGGTTTGACTCCATCACTATCTGTTTTGTTGTGTTGATTTGACTTCATCTTCATGTGTGGGATCAATGTTGGGTACTTAGATGTTGTTTGGCAACAAGCAGGTGTTGCTGTGATGACACTTGGGTGGCTACTACTTGGGAAAGATCCCACCTCAAAAGGGCAAATGACACCCTGACACAGGAGGGGTGAAGGCCTTTTCTTAGAAGGGGTGGAACCACCTTTGCCGGCATTTCTGTAACTAGTTACAATCAGTAAAAGCTAGTAAAAGTATCATCTGCCATATAATTTTTCTTGGTTCCATCTGTAACTTTTGTGTGCCAACTTACTAGATGATCCATGGTGTAATGATTTTTGAAGTGAAGTTGATTGGTTCATGCACGTTTTTTTTGCACAATTTGCCACCATTTATTTCCATAACTGATTATGTACTATTTTATGTAGAATTCTACATGTTTTGCTGCTGCCATTGAATATTTCTCAGTTCCAGGTCCAACCAGACCATGGCCGTAGACCCTTCACCCCTCCTCCTGACACCCAAAGAATAGAGAAATAAAATTTTTGAGAAAATTTTACCTAATATTTTGATGCAAATCATGTGTGATGTCTGAGGTGTGGTGTTTTATGTGGACAGATATCTTGTTGGGCTCAATTAAATCCAAACATCAGATGCCAAAAATCTCATGCCACAATATGTAACTTAAGTCTTCAGTAAGATATAGTTTTGTCTTCAAATGCAGAACAAAAAATATTCATACACTTGAAGTGCTTGATATAGTACCATTCCAAATTGACTTTGTTGTGAAGGCATAAAACATTTTTAACAGGATTGTCAAAAAAGGACTTCAAGATACTCTTTCGGGGTGTGCTGATTTCCCAATTAACAGCCACCTAAGAAGCAAGCAAAAATCAACAAACCTGCTGGCATGCCGTGGTCGAACAAAAGGCAAAGCAAAACCTAGTTGGTTGGTAGCATAAAAAAATTTGATACTTTATTCAAAAAAAAACTCAACACTAACTGCTTATTTCTCAAGCTCAATTATGTTTTGGTTTTTATTTTTTGTGGAATAATTGATTACAGAAATTATTGGTGGAGTTTCAGGTTTCAGGGAGTTTAGAATGTTTTCAGATATAAAATCCAATAGAAAACATTACAGGTAGGTCGTGGAAAAAATCATGGCTGGCAATTGACCTTTCGCAGTGAACCGTCTCGGACGCATAGAACCAAGAACAGTTTCATCATGGCTCGGTTTTCAAGATTCTTGCCCCGAGAAATTACACAGCGCACGAAAATGTAAAAATGAAGCTTTTGTTGCCAATACTACGATCAAATGAAAGAGCCATTGCGTTTGCCGCAGCGATTCTTGAATGGATCACAATTGACTAAAAAAAATGCAACATGCATGAGCTCCAGACCAGCAATGGACGCTCAAAAATCGTATTGAATACGAATTCGCGAAGTCTTCGTGTGAAGAATTCGAACATGCAGTGATGGCAGCGCAAGGGATTCGAAAAATCCAACTATATAACATTTGTACATATCAGAAGCGAACCAGCATCACACTATCTAGGATGTCTCGGATCTATCATCATCTGATCTCCGTATTCTTGGGGCCAATCGAAAACGAGACGGCGTAGAGAAGCTGTCTGGAATCAATGGAAGATTGCCTGGCCTTGGTGGACAAGTTCTTCCAACATTGTTGGTTGCTGTGATGGCATTTTGTCGATTTCTCGTGTGCTCATTGACTTCGAAGCTTGGATTTCGATACTCTTCGCTTGCTGTGAAACTTCTCGTCAAATTTGCAACTTCGAGATCTTCTTCATCCATGTCTTCCAACATATCAGAAGAAGGTGCTTCATCATTTTGGCGCGTGTTTGGATGGAACACTGGATCCTGTGCCAAGGACGACGAGTTGTCAGCAGTTGTTCGACGCATTTCGTCCTGTCGTTCGAGAGAAAATGCTATCGAAAAGAATTTTGGGGTCACAACACTCTGGTAGCTAACTGGACGAGGTGCCACTTGTTGAAGCGGGGGCGGCGAGAGAGAGCATCTTTGAGTTCTCGGCATCGATTGGATGGGCGTTTCGAACTCGCTACATTCGCTACTTTCGGTGTTAACTGTCTTCATGATTTCCCAGAATTTGGCGGAAAATTTCTATCCAATAGTTCCTTCCAATTCTGCCTGCGGAGTCCCCATAGAATAGAAAAGGATAACGTGAAATCAATTATTTCTCAAGAAAGCTAAACGATTCAACCATTTCCTAAATTGTGGAATCTGTAACCACTGCCGAGTGGGACAAAACGAAAACGACATCGTAAAATAAAATAGTGCCTACCTTGCAATTAGTCGTCTACCACCAAGAATTTGCAGTGATCTCAGCCAGCAGAAAATGGCAAAGCTATTTAGTTGAAAAACAGCAATAGATGAATTCTTCAACTCCACTGACAAATTATGAATGATCGGAGTTCAGTGGATGGGGGAATGGGCGAGATAGAAGCAAGCACAAGGGAGTACAAAAATTCAGAACAAATTTTGACTGTAGTATCATTGTGCGGCCTGGGCCTGATGGATGGAATGAAAGTGATTTTATTGTTTTCTTTTATCTCCGGAGTACTCTAGGTAGAGAATACCGTATGAAGAGTGTGGAAAGCCACGTACGAGCGGTGAGATAGCTAGCTTGCTTGAGATTCTTTGGTATGGTATCTACTAACTTTGCTAAGCGTAGTACAATACTCGATTGCAATTGGTTCACTTCCAATTTTCATTACCTATTTGTTCTTTGCCACGGCCATCCATGACTTGGCCAAGCGAGCCCCATGGCATGAAGCCATAATGTGAGTCGTGATGGATCAGAAGCAGATCAGTTCGGATGGAGATTGAATCTGACCAGAATGAACCAATCACAGAAAAAGCAGAGAAGAAGAGTGGAACAGAAAGAGAGGCCGTTAGAACGGTTTCAACGCAATAATATGAGAATTTTCGCGAGCGGAAAATGAGAATCTACCATACTGACATTCACTAAAGAATTGTGTATGTAATTTTTCAAGTAGATCTGTACTACAGGAAATTTTTCAAGGATGAGAAAGATGGCGCACACATTTTTAAATCAAGATTCAACCTTTCATCATTTCAATTAATGTTTTTTCATGAGATTAAAGGAACAAACCAAAATAATTTTTACTAGAGCAGTTGATAAGAAAGTAAATACCTTTAAGATGTAGGAGTAAAAACAAAAAAAAATAAAATCTAAAAATTTGACGAAAGGTAAGTATGATTCTTGGAATTGATCGAATACTCGTGAAAATTTATTACTATACGTATTCCTATGTAAATAGATAATATTATAGCTACCTAAGGTAAGTAGTAAGATAAGCAAGGTAGGTAAGGTATATATGGTACCATACAATATTAAGTACGTACTTAAAAGTTACGAGTAGTAGATAGGTAAGCTAAGGTAGCTTACTCCCATGTATGTATGTATGTAAGTACCATCCATACATACAATTATCTATCTGGGTGTGTATTACTCGTACATATGTATTCCTATGTTGTGTGGATTAATTAAGGTACATACATCATTGTTTGAATAAAAATGGCACAATTTTCATACAAGAAGTAAATTTGACCTGGAATAACTACGCAATTTATTGGGGATCAGTGGGGATCATAGCTGGAAGCTGGGACAATGAAGTCAACTAACAGACCTACTAAGTATGCTAGCTACTAGATAGGTTCATGTAGCAAACACATCATGACTGTCTTTGAAAAAGTTTATACTGTACGTTATACCACATATGATATGGTAAGAGTGCTGTGACATCTAAGTGGGACACATTAAGCTCGCCCACAAAAAAAGTCTTATTTAGGTCTTTGTGAGCCAAAAATCTTTTTTTAACCAGTGGGCTGAAATCGTCTTTTGCACAAAAAAGCCAACAAGAGCCAATCATGCATCACAGTTGGGACTGAACATGGAATACTACTTGGGCAATTTTTTCTAACATGGCCATATCAGTATATGTCTTAGAGTTACTATGATACATAGCACAAAAAACACACATAATTACTACTAAGTAACTTAACACTCTAGATTTGCAACGTCTGTAAAAATGGAATGTCCCTCTTTTGAATCTTATCGTCCCTCATTTCCTTTAGAATGCTTGATACTGATGACCTCTCCACATAGTATTTGTAGATTTGGTCAATGGCAACATCACTAGTAAAGCCACTCTGCACCATTTCTGACACTTTTTGCCAGAAAATATTTTGCTGGTAATAGAGAGCCTTGCAAGTGCCACACTATTGCGATGTAAAATCTTTGGCAGCCTTTTTGCCACTCATCCCAAACTGGTACTCATGCCAAAGATTGTGTAGAGTGCCTGGCCTTGGACTAAGCATTGCAATGAGCCTTTTTGCCGGCGCTTGTTCGTACAGCTGCTGGATGAGCTCAAGCTCTCTTCGGAGGAACCTTTCCCACTCCCAGCTGTCGTCATCTGAATCGATGAATAATCCACTGTTGCCTTCATCGTCACCAAAGTCTTTCGCCTCTTGACACTCTTCCTGCCAGGAGCATCAGCAAAACGCGCAAAATTTTTGTTCATTCTAGTCACTGCATTTTTTAAAATCGCATCACGGCGTTCCATCTGCAATTTGCATTCATGCAATTTGCGGCGGACATGCATCAGCTGTGAAGACAAAAGATGCACCTTCTCCCTCTGAATTTGCCTTGCCACACGCCAATCGCCGCCATCTACATTTTGTGAGCCACCAGTCGCGGGATCTGCCTCTGTCATCACCGTCTCCATCACCAGCTGCGAGTCAACCCCACCAATGCCAAGTGGGATCTTCTTGACTGGGTTGACGTCATCGTCAAGCCCGTTGCGATCGCCCAAGTCCTTGTACGCAGACTTGACGCGAGAAACAAGTTTCTCTGGCAAGTATTTTCCACTTTCGTGGAAAATTTTCCACAAGACAGCACGGCCAAAAACAATGCAACACTGGCGAGGAATATCCGCCTCAACCATATTTGGCACAACATATGCCAGTATCCATTCGTCAGTGATGCCGCTGTCTTCGCTGACGACGTAAGCAACCGCGCCGCCTTTGCACAAAGCCGCGGCTACTTTTGCGTCAACGTAAGGTATCGTCGTGTCGGCATAGGTGTCTTGCTGGCGCTTCTGCCCCTTCCACCTCCCGCGGTGATCGGTGTCATCTTTGGTGCACCCAGCATTTCTTGCGATGTTCACCGCCAGTTTTCGGATGCTGTGGCTTCCAGTCTCGCCATCAGCTACGAAGTGAAATTCGTCATCGCGAAAAATGGCATTGAGGAGCCTTGAAGCTCGCTCTTCAATTTTCTTGGGGCTCTTGAGACCTTGGATTCCAAAATAATATTCATTTGCTTCTGGATTTTTGTCAAAATGATATTCTAACCAAACTCCAACATTGGATAGAACGCAGTACCTCCAATCATTTTTGCCGATCAATGCCTGGGTTGGTGCATCATGCTCTTCATGAATGTTCTTTGACCAACACAAACAAACTGAGCAACCAAAATTTGGATACTGCTCAATGGGCCAAAGGTCAGGATGGCACCATTTTGCAGTGTCATCGGTTCTTCCGACAAGACTCAGCTGTGTAGTGTAGTACACAGGCACGAAAACTCTCTCCTTGTTGTCAGGCAACTTGTGGAACAATTTGATTGAATTTTTGAATTCTGGTGGTTTCAGAGAGCGTCTTGCTTTTGATGCTACACCATGCCTTGCCGTCTCCATCTTCACGACAGAATGAATGAGCTTGTTGACTTTTCTTGAGCGAGTTGGATTGCCCATTTGGGTCATTTCGTTCCATGGCATGTCGGTGTTTACCATGTGGAAGGAGAGGGACTTCTTCCAATTTTTTAGTGTGTTGGACCTGTAGAATTTCGGAGGTTGGATGTCTTCTTTGGCATTGATGGAGCCGTAGGTTTTTTCCTTCATCCAGTCGTAGATTTCCGTTGGAGTGATTTTGGCTTTTTCATCATCTGGAAAATGATGGTTTCGTGCGTAGATAGTCTTATGCTTCCAGCTCATGAAGCTAACTAGAACAAGATGGTATTGTTCTGAAAGGGAGAGTTCATCAGTTAGATTCATGTTGGTAGAGGTGAGGCAAAATCTTTTTTATGAGCATAAATCGAATTCTAGCTTTTTACCTTTTTTCGTCAGTCTGGTAGTAGGAGGTGACTGCTTCAAAATGTGAGGGGAAAAAAGTGGGCTTCAAATGGTTGATGTGAGCCTCTGCTACAACATTCTCTCATATTAAATTCAAATTGTACATACAATCTTGAAGTACTTATTCCTACATACAAAATTTAACAAAAATTGGATTTTGTCGATAAGTTATCACCAAAATTTCGCTAGATTCTAAATCATTTATGCCTTTCGCGATCTAGGAGGCATTTTGACACTTTTAGTGGTATAATACGTACGATAGGTAATGAAATTTCTACATAGGAATTCAATAGATGAGTCATTATTTGCGATCTGGTATAATTTTTTCTGCATAGAAGCTAGCGAATTTTTTGGTATAATATTATACTCTATGTTATGCATATTGTTGATAAAAGATTGCTCCAACATCATAGCTTTAGGTAGATGATGTTAAATATTTTTTCTCTTTTCTCTAGATCTAGATACTACTAACAAAAAGATATACTTTGGTATAATTTTCCAAATAACATAATAATATCCAGAAGTTAAAATTTACTACATAACATGTTATCCATCTAAATCCCTCCCACATCCCACACTCAAAACAAAGGAAAGTGCAGCTTCAAGTGAAAACAAAATAGAACAAGGACAGACTAACTGGATTGAACAAGCTGAACCACAAAATTGAGAATCAAGCAAAGTGATAAACCAACTAGGTAATTCCAAAGAAAAAGAGTCAACAATAAACCAAAGAGAAGTAAATTGCAAATTCTAGTGACCAATAGATCCAAAAGAACAGGATCCAGAAGTGAGACAAGGTTCACCCTCCCATGAATGTGAGCCCAAATGAAAACAAAATCTTTTCATAAAAATGACTCTCATGAAAAATTATTTCCCATGAAAACATTTTTTTAAAGATCAAGGAGAGAAAAATACCAATGACCACAGATATTTTGTTTTTGTTTGTGTATTGTTTGGGTTGGTCAGGTCAGAAGTACGTTAGGTGATACTGTCTGTATTATTGATGGAGTAGGGTGTGTTGCAGAGGTTTTAGAGTGCAGGCAGGATCAGGTGGGTTCATGTCAGAGGTATTGTGTGTGGACGTGGTGTGAATCTAGAAGGAAAAATATGTTATCTATCTAACAGCACTCACCTCCTGCTGTTTGACTTCTGACCTCTCTCCTATCCTCCAATATTTTTTAATGGTTCATTCATTAGAGAGTAGCTCACCAGGTTGGAAGCCATTCATGCTGGACAGGAGCAACTGCTGATATTGCATCCTGACTCAACCCTGTCACCATACAAACAGACAAGACTAATCTCTCATTGAAATTCTACCTACACACCTACCTCACACATCCATCTTATACTTTTCACCACTATGGTATAGATTTTAACCATGATGTTCCATTTGACAATGTGTAACCAATATCCACCCATCACAAGTCTGGCTTGTTTTTGACTCAAATGTGGTACTACTACCACAAACAAATGTTTTTGGATGGCTGACCACCCATTTTTCACCAAAAGCAATACACAAAATACTACCAAAGTATCATAGACAGCATCAATTGGCTAGTGTCCTTCACTTGTCACGGTATCAGTCCTGCCTAAACATCTATTGCCCCACACACAAATACCCTAAGGTTACAAGACCAAGGTTCCACCCTCCAAGCAGCACTGCACATCATGCCACAATAATGATTTCAATTCACCCCAAGCCTTGTTTCACCACTTTTGAACAAGAAATTTTTGAACAACACACTTCCATTTCCCATAAAATGTAACTGGCATAGTGCATTCTGTGATGTATGTGGAGAGGATCAATTTTTAAATACAGTCCTAGATAAAAATCATCTTCTAATCTTTAAATGCTGAAACCTCTCCAGTTATATTATTGTCACTCTGGAGTCATCATCATTTGGAAAAGCATCGTCAAAAACAAGCCAATCAATCCTCTTGCAATCCAAAATCATGGCAATCAACAATGAGTGTATCTAGGAACTCCTCTTTATCAATCATTGAACTGTTGGTCCTCAGATGACAGATGACAAGAGAGCAAACACCATCTTCATTAACAATAAAGCCACCATCAATCAATCCAAATCAGCATAACCAATAGCAACAAACAAATCATTCTTTAGGAAAACATGATCACAGAAACTTACCAAACCTACTCCAGTTGAATCTTTTGCATCCTGGATATCCCCAATCTTTGGGTATGTTCACAAAGAAAATGAATGATGCCCACTGTCACTGTTGCTGCTAGAGATGGCATTGCCCATTTCCCATTTCCCACAAATCTCTTGTAAAATGGGCAGTTTACTTTTACCCAGGAAATTTGAAAATTACCTGGGCAAGGAAATTAATATTACCTCTATTTTTCTTGAGGAAATGGGTAATTGGGAAAATTCCTTGGAAAATTTCCTATTTAATTAACTTAAATATAGTGCTGCTTTGTATTGTTCTTGAAGGGCTATGCATTACTAGTATGATTTATTAACACATATATTGCTATAGTCATGGTATTTTTGTTTATTCATGAAACTAAATACATAACGTTAATCAAAAGTTTCTTGATGAAGTAGTGCTGCAATTCTACTAACAGGCTATGCTATTTGATTTTTAACTAATCATGCAAGCTAATATGCATTGGTGATTTAAAGAAATAATTGGTATAAGCAAATCCCTTCTGGAATTTTAGAATGATGTTGAGACTTTTTGAGTAGTCAATGGATCAATTCCTAGGAAATTTCATTTTTATGTCTCTTTTGAAACATTTGTTATCAATTTAAACTAAAATTTAAGTCAATTCTAATATTTTTTGAATTGATAATAGATAAAATCCTAGGAAATTTCATTTTTAATTTCTTTTTAAAAACATTCAATATCAATTTAAAACTACAATTTTGCTAGATGAATTTCATTTTATCTAGAAGGCCTACATTTTCAGCTTTTTTAACCAAGGGGACCCAGGCATTCAGAATGCACTTTGTGTGCTTCTGTGCATGATGGGATGGTTCCATCTCAAAATAATTGAAAAATACTGACTGTAAAAAAGTGATCATTTCTGGGCAAAACTAAGGAAGAGATCTTGCTTGGTCTTCAGTGGCCTGGTGCTCAATTAGTATTGAATACCAGGCTATACAAGGCACCATGGCCTCACATCTCAAAACAAAAACAAACCGATATCGAAATTTTTGTAAGGAAATTTGTCGGACGAAAATCGGACTGAAAATATTATAAATCCAAAACCTCATCCTATCCGGATTTTATTTTTTGTACGCTTAATTACAGTCGTAAATCAAAAATATATTTTTGTTTAACGTTCATAATAAATTTGTCATGCAACATTTTTTTTTTCAACCACCCTTTTTTTTTGTTTTACAAAAAAAAATTCGGGTATTGAATACAAAACTTTTTCTTGTTTATCAATTCATAAAAAGGTCTGCTACATTCTAATTCTATTTGTTCAACAAACATATTTTTTTGTTTGACAAACAAAAAAGTTTGAAACTCACAATAATTCTAATCGATTTACAAAATTTTTATGAACATTGTTTGATTATATTAAAAGCGTATATTTAATGTAATATTTTCATTGCACGATCTGTTTTACTTCATCTAACAAAAAAAATTATCTCTTCGGTGAACAATAAATGGCCATTAACAAATTTTAAATTATTCATTAGCACATGAAAAAATTCTAACAGGATAGAAATCTTATTCAAAAACGCTTAAACTAATATTACTCAGCAAACTATGGACCTT
>JALLOT010003215.1:0-20513 GCA_036939595.1 Thalassiosira livingstoniorum | reverse complement strand
AAAGTGGGCATTGGATTGGGCATTGGAGCTCAGGGCATTGGAACTGGATCGTCTCACAAGCTACTACTTCTTACTAACTACAATACCTGAAGTAGCCTGAAGTAGTAGTGCAATTGTACCTACACAAAATTATTGCTCTGCATGATTTGGTTTATTTTTTCAAGTAACAGCATGATGAATGCATGATGAATCATTCTTTTGTTTTGTCCTGATTTTGTCATAATTCTTTGTTCAGGGTACCATAGTAAAATAAGTATTAAGAAAAGGTTGTTCATAAAATTAAATAGGCAGAATAGCGCACCATGAGTTTCTACAAAGGAGGGAAAAACATGAAGGTCGTCGTCATTGGATCAGGCGACAAAGCCCATGGACTCGCAAACATGTACGAGTGCAATGCCCACAAAAACTGGTGCAATCTCGTCTTCACCGAACCTCTCCCTCGAGAATTCACTCCCTTCAATGACCACGTCTCCGTCGAACCGTATCCCCATGCTATCAGCGACGCAGACATTGTCATCTTGGCCATCCCATCCTATGCCATGGAAAACTTCCTCGTGCAGAACTTCAGTCTGTTGAAGGACACGTGCATCCTCGTCGATTTGACCAATGAAACTAAGGACAAGAAAGATCTCAAAGGATGTCTCGCCGCGCTGGATATCACGTGTGACCGCTGGGTGAAGGCCTTCAATGATACCGGCGCCTTGCAAGAATTGCAGTATCACGTGACGAGCAAGAACAAGCTCTCGACGAATGTGTGTGGGCCCAATGAACAGTGCGTAGATCAGATTGTGGAATTCGCCGAAAAGTTGGGGTATGAGGCCACGTCCAAGCCTTATGATCAGTACGAGAATCTTCGGGGTGCTCAGGATACTGTCGGATGGGAGTGGAAGCATGCCAGTATCTTCATGATTGTCATGTTTCTCATTTCTTTTGTTTACACCACAATACATTCCAGTGGACGCCCCTACTGGAAGTGGTACACTTTGATGTGCCGCCACTCAAGTAAAATGTTTGGCTGGACGGCAATTTACGGATTTGCCTTTTCTCTTCTTCCTGGAACGGGCATTCGTTTGATTCGACTGTTTTCCAAAGCTGCTCCTCCCAAGGTCTTGATTTGGGGATGCAATATTCGTAAGCACGTGGGTCTTATTTCGCTCTATTTCTTATTCCTTCATTTGTGCATGATGGTGTTGCTTTTTGGAGAGGAATATTTTGGGCATTTTATGGAGTCTGGTGCGCTGGAATGGGAGGGTGAAGCGTCCATGCTCTGTGCAGTTATTAGCACATCGTTCTTCATTATTACGGGCATTTCATCCTTGCCTTCTGTGAGCCATGCCATGAATAAGGCGCAATTCATGTTTGTTTTTGGACCGGTCGTATGGGGGGCATTGGCTTTGNGATGCATGTGATGTTCCTTGGTGTTCATTCTTGGACTGAGGAACCAAAGAGTCCTTATGCTTGGGCCAGAGGCATGCCACCGGTAACTCTCATGGCATCTATTGTGCCTTTGATTGTGATTGCCATCAAATTTTCTCAAGTGGTTCTCACCAAAGTAATGTATGTCAAAGGGAGGCAGGTTGCAGCCGATCATCCAAAGAAACTGGTAGACTATTCGGCTCGTACCTACAAGGCGGATGCATCTGCACGCGACGCTGAACAGGCTCTTGCAAACGAAGAAACGGTTTAGATTGGGGATGTCGTAAATCAAGGGGTTTTGTACAACAAACGAATGGCTGCGTGATGGCTCATGGCAGGATGTTTCATCTACCTTTTTTCTTCAATAGCTCATCTAGCTTAGATGAGACTTACATAAATTAGATGTATTATTATTTATATATCGGTTCCAAATTGATATTAAATAATCTAGATTTAATATTATCTACAGTTACAACGCCATTCACAATGAAGGTCTTCTCAAGTGTGGATTCGCTTCATTTTGACATTATAGTAGACGGAGGGTGAAACTTTGCCATCGAAGAAGAAGTATGTATTGGGTCTACGACAAGCAAGCGCCAAAAATATTGCTTTCTATTAAGAACGAAAGAACAGAGAAAGACAGAGCAGAGCATTGGCCTATATGCATCTCAGGTTGTTCTTTCCAAAAAGATGAACGGGTATGGTATGGATGCCGTTGAAACGGTGATTTCATTGCTAGACATTCTATTTGGATGGAATTTTGTTCGCTACGCTTGCAAGATGTTGTAACATTTTATAATTCCGCCTCGCATTCTCTCGAAGTGAAACGCGTTTCGTCTCGAAAATTAACGGGCACGGCGGAAACAGAACTATTTGCGACAACTCCTCTTTTCAAAAATCACACTTTCAAAAATCACCCGCGCCCATCACTGCCCACAACGAAACCAGCCCCACCAGTCGTCATAGCAATGGCAAACTCTGAGAGGCAAGTCCGAGCCACCTCTGCCAGATTCGTGGCCATTTCCTCTACTACCTCTGCCGCTTCCTCCGGCTCCTCTACCAGATCCTCCTCCTTTTCCTCTACCAGACCCGCCGCCTCCTTTCAATCCATCCGACGGTCTGGAAGATCCGCCTTTTGTCTTGTCCTTCAAACGTCCTTTCTGTCTGTCGCCTTTTCCAGCCTTGGAGAGTCTTCTTCTATTCCTCTCGGAGTGAGTATTTATTGTTTCATTCGTTTCATCAAAGATAACATTCGTCGGGGCTTTTCTCGCGTTCATTCTATCGGACTTCTTGCCACTTGATCCTTTGAGTCTCGTCGGCTTCCCTCGCGGTGCACTATTTTCTTTTAGTTTTCTTCGAAAAATTTCAGAATTAGGACTAATTTCATATAGGTACTGTTTGACCCGTGTCTCTCTGCCGATGCTCTGTTTCAAAAAACACGAGTAGTATGTAATTGCTGCTTAAGATGATTTATTTGTTCAAACTTAAAAAATAGGATTCTTACCGATGACTGAATTTTTCCGCCATTAAACAGCCACAGATTCTGACACAGAAAAATGACATTGGCACCAAGAGAAAGAAACAGTACAAATGATTTTAACTTAGAATTCATTGTGTTGCACTTGATGCAAACAAAGTATTGCTCCGGCTTTGTGTCTTGCTTATTGATGATTCATTTCCTTGGTTGGATGTGTCTCTGCATTATGAGAAGAAAAGATTGAGACAATGATCGTTGTAAAGCAAAAATGAGTGGAAAAATATTCTCTCATGACTAGTAAGACTAAGGGAAGAGCAAGACCAAAAATCATTCAATGAGAATTCTGGTAGAAACTTGAAAGCACGCCTTAACAACAATAAAATGAACTAAATGACGAATTGAAATACTCCAATAAAGTTCAAAATATAAACCCAACTAGACAATGTATTCCTCAACCAACCCAGTAGAATGAAATCAATGATATTAGTTGCTAGTAATTTGATTTAAGATTGCATAGAAATCCACTATTTGCATAGGTGCAGTCCCTATTTTTGACTCCCTGAATTTGAAGTATTGGCCAAAAGCAAGTGATACGTGTATGTGGACGCCTAAACCATTTATAGAAGCAGTGAACGATGGAATTTTTGATCGTCTACTTGGATTTCTGCCCATATTGTTGAGTTCACGATTGAAACAGCCTCAACTGGAACATGGCAGAGCTAAACTTTTCAGGGAGATATCCGCTAATGAATATGCTGGCGCTCAAAACAAAGAGGATTCAGCATCATTTGAGTTCAAATCTTCAAATTGTGTCTCTGGCTACCTTCAACAACGGTACCAACCCCACCAGCGGTCGTAGCAATCACAAACTCTGTGGCGTGTATCACCGGTATCATCGGATTCTTCGCTGCCGCAGCGGTACCATCCCCACCAATTGTCATAGCAGTGGCATACTCTGCGGTATCTATCCTCGGAATCTTCACTACGTCTACCTTGTTTGTGATGTTTTACACCTCTTGCAGATCCTCCGCCTCCTCCACCTTCCTCATTAATCGGGTGTGCCGAGCCACCCTTCTTAGGGTCCATATCATGCTCGTCGTCGTCATTGTGCTTTCCACCTTTGCTACCTTTTCCGCCTTTTTCGTCGTCGTCGTCGTCCCCGTCCTTTTCAGTTTTACCGAGTCTCCTGATATGTTGCCCGAAATGATTGCCTTGTTTTTCGTGTTGCCTATCATGGCTACCCGTGTTCCATTCAAACAAGCTCTTTCGTTGCTCTGTTATGCCATGCCATGTTAAATTAGCTCTCTCTGCCGTATTCTGTCCTTTGATACGTATCTTGGCATTTTCATGGCTTAGTCTCGTGTTCACGTTTTCGCTGGTGCCGCTGTTTTGGTACTGACTGACAAAAAACAACTGTGGTCAGTAGGTATGAAAAGAAGAAAAAAAGCTCTGTGCCAGCACAACACTTTTGCTCTTTAACGGGCCGAAAAAAGGCTAGTTCTCACCAATTCTGTCGCTGGTAGCCACAAAGCTGGAATATAAAAATGGCATTGACAAAGAGAGACAAGAAAAGTGCAAGCAACAATGGAGTTGAATTCATGATGTCAGTACTTCGATACTCTCCTCTTTCTTGACGATTCCTAGTTTCTTGCAATTAATTTTGATTGAGATGTGTTGGTGGTACTTACTCTAGAGGCGGGGCAAGACCAGGTCCGAAAGCACAGATAGAATTAGGTACTTGTTGTCTACAGTTGAAAAAGCTATCCCATTACTTAGCCATTCATTGTACAGTAAGTATTAAAAATATGGATATGCGAACAGCACGACCACGAATAAGCATTGATGGGATTGAATTTGAACAGTGATCAATCGTTGATGCTAATAATGAAAACTTTTCAGCCGTTACTCCAAGATTATGCATCATGAAACCGCAACTTCAAATGCAACTTCGAATTGTATGACGAAAAAAACAAACAAGATGAATTACTTTTTTTGCCTAGAGAAGACGCAAAATCTCGGGACTCAGAAAGTATTTTGCCCTCTAGAGGACCACTTTCTCAATTTTCTAAGGCTCTTTTCTGCAATTCTTGTTAAAGGGACACCTGCTAGCAAATGTTTTTTTTTCTGAGCGGTACATGCAGATGTGAAGAATGGATATTTTTTCATATTGGGTGCCGATTGACGAAAAGACCGGCATTGAGATAACAATGGTTCCACCAACAAGTTGGCCCTACAACAGAGAAGTTGTCGTAATAGTTGCATCTCGTATCTGACTAATTCGCGCACCTATACCAACCCCACCAGCAGTCATAGCAACAACACACGCTGGAAGGCAAGTCCTCAGAATTTTCATTCTGGACAACTCTTGCGCTACAACAGTACCAGCCCAACCACTGGAGATTCTCAGCAGCGGTACCAACCCCACCAGGCGTCGTAGCAGCGGCAAACTCGGCTAGGGTTTCTTCTTCCACAGCGGTACCAACCCCACCAACGGTCATAGCATTTGCAAACTCTGCGTGGTTTGCCATTGACATCTTTCCTTTGTCTACCTCCTCTGCCAAATCTCTTACCTCTGCGTCGCTTGCCATTAGCATCTTTCCTTCCTCTACCTCCTTTGCCAGATCTTTTACCCCTAGTAGGACGACCTTCGCCTCTATCAGATTCTTCTAACCTGGCTGATCCTCCACCTCCAATTCCCCAATTCACGTCTCCAGAATTTCCTCCGTCCCACAAAATTATTCCAGTTTCCCCATTGTGTCCCTCTTTTCCAGCTTTTCCGGGTTTTCCGGCTTTTCCAGCTTTCCCAGCGTGTCCGTCTTTTCCAGCTTTGCCGAGTACTCTAGTTCTGCTCCTGAATTCGCGAAAACTTTTTGGTTTTTCTTCCATCATACAATCATTCTTGTGCTTGATGGAAACCGTGTGATTGAGCTCGCCATCCATTTTGTTAGTGAGTATCTCGCGGCTTCTGCCCGATGATTCTTGATCCGAGCTCTTTTCTTCTGGGCGCCTTCGTTCTTCCAGCTTGTGAAAACTGGCTTTCAGTCCTCCAGACGCTGCCTTTTTCGACTTGCCATTATTTTGGAAGATGAATCGTCCTTGTGTTAGTCTAGGTGAAAATCTATGAAGCGTCTCAACCAAGTGCCGTTTGCTCTCACCTCTCCTCGCCTCTTGCTGCCATTCAATTGTGGCCACAAATGGTCATGTAGAAATATTCCACTTGCAAAAAGTAAAAGTGTCATCAACAACTTGTCTAGTTTCGGTGTCATGGTATCCTTTGCTTGGTCAATGTCCGTTCATTTTCCTCAAATTCGTTGGAATAACTGAATTGTGACCTGTGATTTGTTCTGTGTATTTTATTCATTGCAATCTTTTGGAAAAACAGTAATTTTGCTCCATTTTGGGGCATAAGTAGTATGCACTCCATGACCAAGAATAAAAGAGTGGTTGAAGTGTGTGTTGTTATCCTTGTTATTGTGATGACAGTCACATTGGCGAAAATGGGATCGAAAACGAGAACTGAACAAACAGGTGCACAAGAAGACCAATGAAGTCGTGAAAATCAATACCTTTGGGCATGCGGATCCAAAAAATGTTTTTTGATTTTGTGATGGTGGGGCTCTTACTTATCATTTGGACAGCAATATGATGGTAATAAAACTAAATTGATCTCAAAGGAATCGGCGGAGTGTGGGCCTACAGCTCAAGGGGCACTAGCAATAGCAATAACAGGCATCGGCGTCCAACCTCAAGAATGAATACGTGTTGAACTTTATCATATGATATCCATCATGAAGCATCATGACCTACTCTGCTTTGAATAGCGGATGAGGCAATCATACGTATCCACATGCAGAGCCACATTACGAATTATTTCTCCTTTCGCCTCCAACTTCTCACACGCATCTGCTGCAAACGAAGGCAGTAAATAATCCACTGTCCCATCCAAAAAGCGAATGAAGTACGTTCCACCAATGCCCAAAGATACCTCGCAAGGAGCGGCAGCCATGCTACTCGACCAGCTTCCAGAATTTGGAATCTCGCCACCAACTTCCATTGAATCTGAGGCGGCGATATCTTCTTCCAGACCCCGTGTCACCAGTACGTCGTGCAGCCCGTGCGGAATATTTCTCCAAGCCACGAACCCATCTTTTCCAATGACGACCCAAGAGAATTTTTCTGTCGATTTCGTGGAATGCGTGCTGTTGCCAAATGCTATTCGATGGACATCGATCTCCGTCAGAATTTGGTGGAGGTCGTCGTCCTCCTCGGTTTGGTCATTGTTGCCATTGTTGCCATTGTTGAGACCCCACCAGCATTCTCCATTGTCGAATTCGGCGTAGTAGCATACTCCTCCGTCATCGCTTGAGATATTTGAACCATTTGAGCTATTGGAGTCGTCCATCTGCCCAGTAGGATGAGAAGAGCCGGTGGAAAGATACCGGAGTGACTTGGCATCCCTTCCTTCCCGTAAGAGGCGGGAGTGGAGGCGATCGGGCAGAGGCCCACGATGGTACGACTTTCCTCCATCGAATTTGATTAAAAATGTCGTTCCCAATGTCGGACTATTGCTGCTGGAAGAACGCCGATCGCGTGGTTGTTGTTGCTGCCTCGAAGGTGATTTCGGTTCCACCTGATCGCCATTTCCACTGCTTCCACTGCTTCCCCTACAGAAACCCGTAATTCCAACGTAGTTCACCCTCTCCGTCCCACTCTTCACCAACGTCGCTGCCCCATCGGCATCCAATACCAACGACTGAAATCCTTTGGCACGATGGGTCATTTTTCCGCTGTTCATGTAACATCTGCCGACCAATGCATTCTTGACATGGTCATTGGAAAATAGGATGGCGAGACCTTGCCCTCGTTGGTGACGGATGCATCGTTCCAGTGGAGGCGTGATAGTCGTGGACGATCTGGACGATTTGGACGATGAATGTTTGTGTGGCCCATGTCGTACTCGATGGTGCCGATGGTGTCGTTTGCCCTGTTTGCCATGTTTGCCATTGCCACTGTGAGAAACCAAGAGAGGCAAGTCCTCCAACCACGGCATTGGCAACGCATCCAAATCTTCCTCCTTCACCAGACGATGATTCTTCCGAAAGAATGGGTAGGACGACGTATACCTCCCCAATTTCGTATTGCGCTCCTGTTGCATCTGTCGTTCTTTCTCTCGATCCTTCGCATCTTTCGCATCCTTCGCCAGTTTGTGAAACCATTGCTCGAGATGCCGTCGGTCCCTCTCCAATGCTGCGATTTCACTTTTTACATGTCGTGTTTCTTCTTGCACGGCGTCATACTCGTTAAGCTGAGGATGGACGTGTTGCAAAAGGTTGATGGCTGCCAATTTCTCCATGGGGGGTGTTGGGGGTGTTTGTTTCGATAGTGTCGATAGTGTCGATAGTTTCGATTGGCATGACGCATCCGATTTCGATTTCTGATTGTAATATTTGGTCAAGGGAGAGGAGTTTTCGGGATCCTCATTGGTGGTTTCGTCGGAGGGTACGAGGTCGGATAGGTCGGATTGGAGGCTTTGGGCGACGCGGTGCCAACCGCCTTGTCCGAGAGCGTCAATTGCGCCATTTACGCCATTTACGCCATTGGCGCCATTTGATCCGGCATCATTCTCGTCGCTCTGACCGCTCTGACTGCTGTGACTGGTACTGACGCCCTCTTTGGAATCTATGGTGCCCGAACCACCCGAACCCACGCTATATTTGCTGCATTTGCTGCCATCTTCGCTTTTGGAGGAAGCTATTATTTGGTCCCCCTCACCTCTATCCTCCCGTATGTGAACATTGAATTGTCGTATGTAAACCTCGTCGGGAACTTTGGGAGAGAACAGAGGAATATCGGAAGCTCCGTCGACTTCGACGCTGCCATCTTTGACACGTTGATGAAACATGAACGAGAGGAAAGCAAAAGAGATGAAATTTGAGACGACACTGACAAAACCAATATGTAATATCTTTCAAAGGAAATATTCAGGGTTCGATTATTTTCACAAGGAATGCGGTTTCCAATTTCATTCCATCACTACTTTACAATGGAAGTTGTGACAACAGCAACCAACATAGATACGCATTTCAGTTTCTCAACAAAATGTAAGAAAATATTCCACTCGATTGCAGATGGTTCGGCTTTGGACAATTTCACGAGCAAATAAGCAAATACAGAGAACTATGCAAATTTCAGCACAAAACCAATGCAGTAAATTCAAACACTGCAGACAATGCCGCCAATGCAGCCAAAGTAGCCAGTCCTGACTTGGTTCTGTCAAACATGGAAGAGGATAACAAACGATCATCAACCTACCTTCGTGATAAATACAGCTCATTTCTTTGTAACTGCTCCGTCTCTTTCTCGGTAGCAAATCTGCCTCCGTCCTGTGCAAAGAGTGCGGAGAGTGCAAACCCATCGAACTTGCCGCACCCGCCAAACCCGCCATACCCACCGCATTCGATGCACCCGCCACACCCGCCGTACCCGATGCCACCCTCCCATTGCCCCTCCTTGGAGTTTGAGTTGTTGGTGTTGTTTGAGAAAATTGAGTTATTGGGGTTGATTGAGTGGCATACCTCATGGGAGTCATATGAATTGAATTGGCAATGGGTTGTTTTCCCTTGAGATGGAAGAGTGCCCCTACCGTGGATGTTGTAGACGTGGTTGACGTGTCTATGGATGTATTGTTTGTATTGCTTGAATTGTTTGTGTTGGTAGTGTACGTGGTATGAGTGGTGTACGTGGTGTGGGTGGCATTGGTGATATTGGTAGTATTGGTGGTATGGGTAGTGAGAGTTTCCGAGGATGGCGAAAGAGGTGCCACTGCCGCAGTTGCCGCAGGGATTCGAGTGGGTGTCATTGGACCAGCTGGACCAGCTACAAAATTGGCAGCATTTGCAGCATTTGCAGCATCCGCCGTTCCTTCGTAGTGATCAATTATGTCTTTTAAAGTGACAACATTTTGGGAATGAAAGGAAGTGAGAGGAGTGAGAGAAGTGAGAGTCGCTCCCCTCGTGGCAGATGTGGCAGATGTGGCAGATGTGGCAGATGCTGTGACATTGGTGACGTGATTGCGTCGATTTCGACTATTTTTGCTGTTTCTGTTTGTGCTTATTGTATGCGTTGTATTTGTAGTATTTGTTGTGGTTGTAGTAATTGTTGTGGCTGTTGTATTTGTTGTGCTTGCATTCGGGCTTTTTGGAGCATTCAGGCTATTTGGGTGTTTTGGACTCCTCGGACTCTTCGGACTTTTCTGACTTTTGGGACCCCTCGTACCCCTCGCCGACTGATCCAAAGAATCCAACGCCCGCATCGCCGCTCGGACGCTCGAAGCCAAATCTTTCTTGGCCGCTTCTCGTTTGACATTTTTGAGTTTGTTCGTTGGTGCCGGTGGTGCGTTGGGTGTGAGCGGCGCGGGTGAAGAGGCGTAGCCTAGTTTGTGGAGGGACGAGAGATTTGAGAGGTTGGAGAGGTTTGAGAGATTTGAGAGTTCTAGCTGTCGTCGGGATGCCTGCTGCGGATGTTGCTGTTGGTGGTATTGCTGCTGCTGATAATGCTGCTGCTGGTACTGTTGTTGTTGGTGGTGGTGCTGGTGCTGTTGCGGAGGAGAAGGAGCCACCCCCCGATGGTGATGAGTGAGATTGTCTCGATTTGTTCGATTGGTCGATCGAGGCCGACGGGTCCCGGAGGGGTGAGCTTCCTTGGCGTCCTTGTTTGCCATCCCGGAAATGAATCTCTATTCTCTATACTTCAGCAATTCCAATGACCTATGGCTCGTCTGCTCAATGCACTCATGCGCTCCTGCTCTAGATCTGAATCAATTCGAGCTCTATCGTGGTTGGTGCATTGCCACCATGGTTTCGGTTCTAGCTTTGATTGGAGCTGTGGTGATGTGTGGCCAAACTGAATGTCGTCATCGTCAAAAACATGTTTATGGTTTATGGTTTGGTGTTTGACAATGATAATTTTTTGTGTTTGATTTTTCTCTTGTCCTCTTTTTCTCCACAGCCTTGCTATTGCGAATATTGGTCGTAAGAATTTGTAAGAATCAAAAAATGTGGCATTTTTAAGGAAGCGTTTCCTTACTAGCTACGGAAAAGATGACGGTAATGGCTGTAATAAAAATAATTTAAATATATTTTTGGCATTTATTTAGATTTATTGTTGCACATTTTTCCTGCATTATTCCTAGGAATTCCTAGATAACGTACCGTTGGAGACAAAATATGAGATATATTCTGTTTTAAACTAAGAAGATCTGCACTAGGCTGCTTCCGAAAGGGTTATTCATTTTGAGAATGCCGTATTGTGTAGCCTGTGTGTATTAGTAGCTGTATGTAATCTATTATTTATTGTACTTACTTATCTTACCTACTACTCGTAGTAGCTTTCTGCTACATCATCAATCATGCACTTACGTACGTTATGAGTTGTCTTATTTTCATACTACTAGTAAAATTCAAAATACTCTTTCTATCCATGAGAAGCAAAATTTCGAGTTCACTTCATGTAATTTTTTATCCAACAGATGAAAACTAATCAGTGTTGTCTGTAAATGATATGAAATGTGAACTGTAATAAAATAATTATGAGTATGGTATTTGGCAATGGTCTTAAGTAATGGTAGTAACTCAGTATGTCCTCCAGCTAGCTGGAAATAAATTTCTTAGCACTTTTCCGAGATCATTTTTTGGAGGGTAGATAGGGTCAAGTATTGTAGAACCTATGGGAGAAACATACCATCCAGGCAAGTTCGAATTCAAAATTCAGAACACAACAACCTGAAACTCAAGCCCCTCCAGACAATGCAACCAGCAACAAAAGACAAAAGTTATGGCTGGTCACCACCAAGCTTGCAACAATCGCCACAGTAAAATGAAAAAAAATAACAAATAAACCCACCCAACATAACACTTAATGTGTGTTGCAATTCATTTGTTATGCTCAACAATGTTTAGCCAATTGCCATCCTTGATGCTATCAACCATCCAAACTAACCAGTTATTGTTCTTGTTCAGATTGCCTAAATCTATTTTTTTTTCAAATTGAGTTTTCCCTCTAGCTAACCACCTGGCAGCCACCTGATTTGGGATGTGAAACATGACAACTGTCACCTACAATCAATTCCTCAATCTTTTGAACAATTGGTGTATTGTTTCCACCACCTTCTTTGATTATTGATGCTGATTATTCATGCTTCAAACTTCAAACTCACAAAGCTGGAAACAAATCTTGTTAATCATTGAATGTAGCCTAATTTCAAAAAAATGTGTTGGTGGAATCAGGTAGTTTAATTTTCTTGATTTGGTGATTGCAAAAAGAAAGAATTTCTTTTGCCATAATCTGCAATTTCAGACCAGGTGGTTTGGGAACATGAGGGCTGGTAGGAAATAGCTCAGACAACTCAACAATATCAATGGTGGAGTTATCTGCAACTTTTGAGTATTTATCATAATGTTTAAGAAGAACCTCATTCCTCATTGTATAAGAGCAGAGGATGATATTGAAGGGGGGTGGCAATAGAATGAGCAATAGAAATAGCAGCAGCCATATTATGTGTGACTTGTATGAGAAACAAAACACAATGACACAACAATCACAAAAAAATCATTTACTCAAATTTCCAAAAGCTGCATTGAATAAAGCAAAAATGTAGAGGAGGGCATGAATGTTTGGTCATGAAAGGCAACATTTGTAACAACTCATATCTCTTACAAATCATTGAATGTGATGACTAATGGATATATTGTTCAACATCCACAAGGTAGGGATGTTTATCCAGAGATGAAAAGGATACACACAAATGCTTATTGTATTGATGCAGGTCAGAGTGCAAGGATTCATATTTTGTGTCACTTTTGTGGATGTGCAAGAATTGTTCATAAGCAACCCTTTTGCTGCAACCATTAATGTCTACAGTTGCTATGTTCTGCAGTCTTATAAACAATAAAAGGACAAACAATGTCATATCTTCAATGAATGTTTCAGTAACTTAGTTTTTACTTAGAGAATGAACATCAATCATGTTGTCTGTTTTTGCTAGATTTCAGATACCATGGTCAAACTTTGTTAGCACTATTTCAGGTTGTAAGTAGGTTGATATTATGTTGTTGAATTAAAGGCACATGATTGATGATCAAAATTTCCTAAATGATGCTGGCATGTTTCTCTCAAAGGGTTCTACATTACTATTTCCTATCTATCAACCAAAAAAACTATAGCAAAAGCACTAGGTAATTTGGCTATGGCAAGCAGACATATTTGTTACTTTGGATACATTGAAAACTATATTAAAAAAATAAAAGAAATTTTGCAATTAAAGCATCTTGGTTCATCTGCATTAATTTCTGTTCAAGTTTATCTATTTCTTCACAATTAAGGTCACTTGTCAGGTTGGTCCTACCTTTGATTTGTCTTTTGAAATTATAAAGAAGTCAAATACTTATATGTACTTGACAAGGGTCTTAAATGCAGCTCAGAATGTATTGTTTTGGGTGCTTTAAACTATCATAATAAGACAAAAAAATTGAAATGAATCATCTTAGTTGCTCTAAATTAATTTTAGATTAAATTGGGGGTATCTCTTTTTTATTGTATTTACAAGACTGGGCCTGTAAATCTGTTGGTCATTTAAAATGTTGAGGAGTCAATGCACCAAAAGAACCAAAATTCTTCATGCTGTGTACTAGACATTGCTAGAGAGGAAAAAATAATTCATTTGTATCCTTTTGTACAATTTTTAAGTTACAACAAGCATGTATGCACCTTGTAAAAAGAAAGTCCTTTGGGGTAATTATGCATCCTATTTACAGTTTTTTACAGCAGTTTCTAATTTTCCCTCAATGTGCAAGTCATTACTGTGGAGAAATTTTTAAAATTTATTTTAACAATGACTTGAAGAAAGATCTAGAAGCTGTGTAGACTAAAAAATGATGTATTCAAAATTTTTTAAGCAGGTAGTTTGTTTTGTTCTGGGAAAAGTAACAATGGGATAGAATTTTGGGGTTAAGAGTAAATTTCCACAAATAAATAATGAGTACTTGTCTCCCCAACTATTTCTTCCATCTGCAATGAACTAGGCTTTTAATGTGAAATTCAAAACTGAGAGCAGATGATTTTTTTATCCTAAAACTTAAATTTTCAAATTTACATGAATCTTGCACTCTCAATTTTGTTTGGGTTTAAGAGAACTCAAACTTGGATACTCTCTTATGGCCTAAATTTTTATTGTAGACATGTATCATCATTTTCTACTTGAGAATGTTGTAGAGTCCAGGAGACTGACATAAGAAGGATATTGACAAATACCTTTACTAAGTCACAACAGGTTCTGGGGAAGATAAAAAAGAATGGAGATTAATTTTGCTTTTTTGATTTAGGTAGAAACCCATGAACAAAATATCCATAGCACTTGTTAGTTATTTTGAAAATCTGTGACATAAAATTTTCATTAAAAAGGTCAACATTACATCAAAATGTTGTCAAAATTACCATTTTTATGGGGTACAAGGTGCTTTAGAGATTCCAAATACTTTTTTACTTGAATGGCACCCTGTAAATGCAAAAAGATCCTTATTGATGTCACCACCACCACACTGCCTCTTTGTCTCATACCCTTACCAAAAGATTCCACCAAAAATCCATCAACCAATGCTAGTTAGAATCTGGAGGAAAAGGACAGACATGAACATAATCTGGATAGGGCTAGTGACACATGCACCAACATGATCACCCCTATCTCTGGCAAGGAAATAATCTTCTAGAACCCCAATGTAGTAAGAAGATCTTGTTGCTCATGGAAATCATCTTGCTTGACTGGTGGGGTCCAATGTTTAATTACTACCTCTGTGGAGCATCCTGCTAACTCCATATACTCCATTCAGATCCTAATATGCCACAGCTGCTACAATGTACAACTGTGTATCATCCAGATCCACACACCATGGCATCCTACCCCTAGCAGACAAAACTTTGCAGTGCAAAGAAAAAACACAAATACTTATTCAACTGCTCTTACACCTCTCCCAACCTGTCAAAATACTTCCTTGGAAAAACAGGCCTCATAATCACCAATGCCATGGTGCTTCATATCCAAGACATCACACTCCAAAAACTACAACCTCCAACCCTTGAAGAGTAACTAGCAAATAACAATGACTGTGACTTCAAAGCATATGATTTGCCTTATCTTTAGTGAACCAACCACAACAAACTACCCTACTTTGACAACTCCATGTTTTCCACCTCCCAACCAAGCTGCACTACTGCTGCATCTTTGAATTCCACCCCTGATAATGCCCTGATAATGATGAGAATGACTCACCTCTTGTCAAAGGAAACTTCTTGGTTTAACTTCTTTCCTGTTCATTCATTTTGCACTGAAATTTCCAGTATATCATAGATTCTCAATTCTCATGTAATCCATTATTATCATTAATATAATCAAGAATACAAATAAATAAGACTTATGAAGACAACAGTGGTTATTGTGACAAAACTCGCCTACTATGAGGCATGATTATATTGATTCACTCCTACAAAAAATATGGTTGAAAATAGTATTCAATTTATTCTTGGTTTTTCAAGGTGTAGGAAACTTTATTTTTTGTTTGCAAAGAGTAAAAACCAAATCATGTGGTTTGAAATAGTAACAAAAAAATCGAACTCCACATGACTGTTTTTTTGTTCAAAAATTCAGTTTTCAAAACAACAAAGATTTTTCACAAGAAAGGGAAATAAGTGTTGTGGCTCAACAGTTAAAGGTATGATAACCAAGGCAATTCACAAAGGACTAAATTCCAAAATGGAAGTAAAAGGTTTGTTGTCTTTAAGATACACAGCAATTTGGTTACAGGCTGATAATGAAAATGATACCTTATCAAAGGAATAATCTAACTTGATGCAATCACCCTAAGCAAAATGTGATAAAGAATAAAAAAGTTGCACTAAATTGTTCCACTTTACCTGATTTGTTTTAAAATTGCAAGCAATATAGGGCACTATACTCATTGCAAGAAGATAACTGCAAAGGAAAAGTTGATCTGTTTGAGTCTGAGGATAAAGTGGACAAAGAATCAATTACAATTAGCTGATGCAATATCAAGCTAGTATCAAGATAGTTCACAGTGCCTAAAATAATATTGGAAATAGCATCAGATGCAACACATAAGAATGAAAAAGTCACATCATCAACACAACTAGCCAATCCCAGTTTAATCCTAAAAAGAAATTTTAATATCCAGGAAGTTTACTCACAACAAGTGCACCAGATTTTATTACTCTCATGAAAAACAAACAAGTATAGTATCAGTGATTATCAGACAGATAGTTTTGCCTAATAATCATTTCAAAACAACCAAAGACCAATCAACACAAGGCATCCATTCTGGGGAAGTCTGAGTGGGCTTATCAATCAACCACATGAGAAATGTAAGTTTTGGGTCTGAAGGTATCAAAACAAGCCACTCTAAAGCATGTTCCAGGGAGAAGAAGAAAGTGAAGGAAAAATTCTAATGGAAAATTTCAAAGCAACTAGGGAAAAGAGATAACATTCAATGTATCATTCTTGTGCACATATTACTTGTCATCAAACTTTAGGTGCAATCATGAATCATGAATATTGTATCCTCATTCTTCATGTCAAATAGATTATGTTTTGTTGCCTTGGGGTTTTTGTTAAACCATATAAAAAGTGCATGTGATGCTGAACACATTTTCTTATGTCCAAATGACAGAAAATATACAAGAAACAAGAATACAAGATATGCTCCAGACAAAGAACATGACTACATAATATGACCAAGATCAAGATTAAGACCAAGAAAGCTAAAACAGGACAATCTCAATGAACCAATACCAAACTAATAGAAAAGTATGAGCTGATTTGTTGACTCAAACTATAAAATAATAAAAGCAACAAATTGTCATAATGTACTGATTGCCACACATTTAAACTAATAATCTAATGATTGATGAATAATATTTCTGAGATATTCAAAGAAAATATGAAAGCAAAAATTGGTTGATGATACAAGAAAAATGAATCAGTTTATTGTGTCAGTAATCAATGACATATATAAACCATAAAAATAAAATCTGAAGTCATAAAGTGGAATTCTTCTTTCGTTAAAATTACTCAAAAAGCAATTCAAGAGTATCCATAAGTATTTTACTATTCACAATAACAAACACTATTCAAATTGCAAGAATCACACTCAATATCAGCATGAGTGAGAAACACCATTTGTTCATGTAAACTGAATCTGAATCAATAGCACAAATAAATTCTCATATCTTAATGATTGAATGTGCAACTTAAAAAAACTTGAATATCTGGAAAAATATCACCAGCTATTATCAGTGCCTAATTCTTTTGTAAGATTACTTGCAATAAGCAACAAAAAACACTTAAATATTCAGCAAGTCATAAGGAAGTTTAAAATGCAGCAATTGCATTTAGAAATAATATCAAAGGTAACATACAGTTGAGTGTATGACACCAAAAATAACCCACTAAACAAGCGAAAGAGCATGATTTCAACAATAACAACAACCTTCATATTATATTATCACTCTAATAATTTAATTGATGAGAAATTTCATCAGTGTTTGTTGTAAATTTTGTCTCAATCAATGAGCTCCTTATCAGATACAAGGAAGTAATCAAATTTGGATGTTCTTTTTCAATGAATTATCTCCATGATATGAAATTTTGTGGTTGTAGTTCTTCTGATTGCAAGGCTCAATCATAGAAAAGAAGAATTTAGCATTGTCAATATAATTGAAACATTTTGATGGGAGTATTGTTCATGTGTATTATCTTAAAAGAGGGAAACATTAAGCTATCAGGTGATTTGAGGAAGTGTTTGGAAATGTTTTTTATGCTTGAACTAATATGGTTAGTAGCAGCAGGTGTTGGATGGACATCAGCAAAAAAGATTGATAATGCATGCCATGAATAAAAATCTAAAAACTAAACCAATCAGATCAAAAACATACAACCAAGCACACCCCATATCACAATCTAACACTGATTGATATGATTTTTCATTAAAAAAGCACTACACTATTAATTCTTTTATATTAGATATTGTTTTTTATTCTTATTCTCTGTACAGGCTATGTTTTTTTATTTAAAAAGATCTACTACTAATGGTAAATGGGGCTTGTGATACATTTATCTATTGAACATTTAGTTTTTCAGCAACTGCTGTTTATTGTTTGATAAGAACTGCTCAGTTCAAGTAGGCTCAAGTAATGGATTTTACTAGTTTCTGTGTATGATCTCATTTATTGGTTCAATAACTTTTTGGCTTGTGAATTGTCAAGTATATTCATTTTATCTTTTTTCCACAAATTTATTGTCACAATAAAACATCATTCTCCAAGACCAACAAGTCTAGTGGGCCAATCAACGCTCACTGAAATTTTCTCTCTTAAAACGCACTGAACCATCAGATCTTTACCTAAAAACTTTTTTGACACCATTCAGATTGCAAGCATTTTATTGACGTGAAGGAATATTCACAACTGACACCACTTTTAATATTATCCCATGTATTTTTCACAAGTTGCTTTTGATAAATTAAAGGTTGTTTCTCAAAGAGATATTTTCAATGTTAAGTTGTCCAGAAATTCTTCAGAACCAAAACTCAATGCATTTCTTTCCTTTAATATGTGCACATCTTTTGCAATAGTAAACATAACATCATGTTCTGGCTTATTGTCATCAAAAATTCATCTGATGGATACAATTTCCACAAAAAACTAGTCATTGGTTCATGGTTCAATGCATGTTAAAGCCACAAGAGTGATTACTTGATTTCATTCTAATTTGTTTTTATTGACTAATTAGATCTTCTACCACTGTATTCAATTGTTTTGTGTCATTATCTGTTTGTAATAAACTTTGTTTTGTATTTTTTGCCACACTTCGATTGTACAATAAACATCAATAGTTCTGATGAAATTTAATTACCTCAAAACTGGATGTCCCATGTTCCAATGGAACCAATGCTAATGAAACAATGATTGCATAACCTATTGAGCTGCCTTTTTTGGCTCTGAATATAGCACTTGTTTCTATTTGGGATGTCACAAAGAAGAATTTTTCGTATTTTTCATTTTCAGACACACTTCTTTTTGAATACATCAAAGTTACTCTCTTTTTGATGTTTAGGATCTCACCCTATTTGAGCACCTACAAAAGACTTAACTCCATCATTGACAGAAGGACAACCAAGTACATCAGCTCAAGGTTTCCCAAGGCTAGGGTCATTTTTTTTAGACAATTTTTGGTTCTAAATTTAATGATTAAAAATCTATTGGTCAGAAAGGTAGGTAGTTCATTACCATTATCAGTCATTGTTTTGTGTTTTTGATAGAAGCAGTAAAATAGTAAAGCAATAACTTTGTGATTAGCATCTTGAGGATTATTGTCCATTCACGAGAGAGGAACGAGTATCACCAAAGCTACACAAACATTTGCAACTTTAATGCAATGCAGGTGTTGTCCATATATTATTCTTCAACAAGACACTCATTGTCTTTGATAGTTTTCTTCATTAACCAAAAAAGAAAATGGACAAAACAATGTTTTGGTCATTTGTATTTTTTGCATTTATTTTTTTGGATTTCTTACCCCTCTCAATGGAATTTTTATTTTGAAATTATTTCCAACTCTGAAATTTCTATGATACAAGTGAGCTATATCATATAGGTAGAAATCTCTCATGCATGGTGTATATTGAATTTGACTTTCTTGTTGTGAGGAAATCCACAATGTTCACCAAAAAATGTACTCTCTTGTATCTAAGGAATGTGGCTATATGTGTGGGTTGACACCTCTATGGGCCAGTGCAGAGCAAATTGTGTACACAATATTCTGCCACAATTCAGTCAAGGACAAATTTGCATTTGTCTGTGCTCAAGGTAGAGTTGTAAATTGGCAAGGAGCATGGACAGAAACAATGTTGTTGAAATGAAACCATATTCAAAGGTCTTCTTCTAGCTACTGTTTTAGATTATTGCCACATTGCACCACATTCCCCCAATGAAAAAGCCAATGATAACACCAGAATAGAGACACTTCAATAATTCTCTGAGAGATTTGTTTTGGAGAATTCCAACAAGAGTTGTAGTTTGAGGGCTTTGTGGTTAGATTAGGGATATCTAACACATATAACATGTAACTGATGCTTGTTTTGCTAACACCACATAATTGATAAAGCATGAATAGAGTAAAGCCTGATGTGCAATAGTCATTAAGAAAAGCTATGGAAATTTGATCTTGATTTTGTTTGGAGCATTGGCAAGGAAATTATCTCAAGCATAGAATTGGTGATGAACATGTGAAGGAGGACAGTGGAGTATATGGAGTGTTGTCTCTAGCCCTAGAAACCTTTTCCTTGACCTACATCTGCTACAATTTGATTTATCATTGTTCCAAACTTGGGCATGGAGTGCATGCCCATAGAAGGTATGTGGGAACATTCTTGTTCTTTGAAAGAGGAACACCAACAGTTAATCATGATTGATGGCAGATGTTGATTGAAAATGGTACTGTACGTTTGACTTCAAAAGCAACTCTAGTAGATGGGGGGCCTTATATCTGAGTAGTGGG
>JALLOT010003214.1:0-11561 GCA_036939595.1 Thalassiosira livingstoniorum | reverse complement strand
CGATCTGGATATTCTGAATAGGACCATACAAAGGGCCAGCCAGAAAAGGTGCATCTATTTTCATGAACTTCTCAATTCAGATTAAATATTGTACTTTTTTTCATACATAATTTTCATTTCTCACCCTAAATTTAAAGACCTATTTTTTATAATCATCATGTGATATATTTTCAAAGTTTTTTCAACAATCATTATTGGTTTCTCTCTACATAAAAGTATGTATGTTTATGCTTATGTATGGTGGGAATGAACCTTATACTTATTGTACTTACCATAGGTACTTGTAGGTATCTAGGAAGGTATTCTATGACAGTTAGAAGCTAACTAACATGCAGCAAATCTAAGGTAGCAGCTAGCTATCAGCAATTATGATTGCCAACAAACAAGAAGTGATGCCCCAACTCAAATTCTGTTGTTTTAGGCTGTTTTCTTCCCCTGTCCTACTCCTCATTTGCTATTTTTCATAACAACACAAGACAAAAGCTGCAACAAGTTGCAACCCTTTAATTCAGTTTTAGTCACTGGTATCAGCAAGGGTGGCAAGGTGGGTACCAACAAGTAGAATGATCATTTTAACATAGTAGTGAATCATAGTTTTTAACTTGTATTTGGTAGTCACTCTGAGCATGCAGAATGTATTGCATACTACTGTTGTTTTCATGCAAATCAAGGCAGTACATGTTGTAAACTTAATCATGGATTTGCATGATAGTGGTAGATCCAATTAGATGGAATCATCACTTGGAGATGCTGTCAATTCTGTTGTCCTTTTCTGTCATTAGATGCAAATTAAAATGGAAAAGAACAGCACAAATGATGCTATGGGGGTGGTAATTTTTTTTGAAGTAGAATAAAAATAAAAAAGTGAGCACTAGTAAGTAATTCATTGAAAACTATTAGACTTTTGCTTTAATTTCTTTTAAAAATTTAAGGTATTGGACTTAGTAACCAAACATGGAGTTATGATCTGTCATAGTTGACATCATCAGTGATTTTTAGGAGCCAATAAAAATTCAAAGAATGTTGAAAAATAATTTGAATGGTTGTTTGGGGTCAGGCAGACCAGACAAAGTACATGTTCAAGTAAAAAAACAAAAAATGCACAGGGGTGCAGCATTTTGAAGTAAATGGTAGGTAGCCTACTATTTATGTCCCAAATTGAGATCCAAACAAGGAACAGACTTTTGGAGCTGGAAGAGACAAATTTTTTATGTTGGCAGATTAGCTGCTTAAGCAGATGATCCTCTAACAGAAAAAATAAAGGGTGTCAAGTTTCTAATCAAAATTGTGATGAAACTGTTGGCCCTGGTCTTCAGTTGACTTTCATGTATTGCATGAGTTTGCCAAGATTATGGAGGTAGCTATATGCCAGGTTTCATCTGTTTGATACTGATTTGTTGTTCTACATTGATTTTGACTTTGTGGAGTGTTTTGCAGCTGGGTGAATATAGAACATTGCATTGTCAGAGGTATTGAATCTGGATAGAGGAGGGGTCATTTGGGTGGTATCTAATTTGGAATAAGACTTTGTCCTTGAATGCTTATACTTTTGGGATTCCTTCTTTTTGAGCTCATCCATTGAAAAGGCAAGGTCAGCTTTTGCAATTTTACAGCTTCTGCAAAGATAGGAAGCAGTCTTGAAGTGCTGTATCTTTGGGTGATCATGTGGTGGTAGTAAGACTTGACATTGTGATTTATGCCCTGCAACTTGGTGCAAAGTTGGTAGATGCAAAGTAATTTGCTCATGATAATTTTGACAATAATTTTTTTAACTAAAATATAGATAATACTAAAGGCAAACAAAACATTGACATAAAATCAAACATGGAAATCAACAACATCAAACCCACTCATGTAGTAGAGGGGGGTTGGATGATCACCAACTGTGAGTTAGATTGCAGAGAGGTGAAAGAGGCAATAAAATGGCAGACAAGCTTGCAACTGGATTTGCAAAAATGACAAACTTCAGCTTCAAGTGTGGTACAGTAATGCATAATCCTGTGTAAGTACTCCAGGTAAGGTAAATAGCACCTACATACTTCATCACCAAAAACTCAAAACAATAAAAAAATAGTCAAAATGTATTTCCTAAAATAAGTTCTAGATGAAGTGCCTGGCCCTTTCAGCAGCCCTACATAGGACAACATTAGTTGACCTTCTCTAGCAAAAGAAGTTATTCCATCACATTACAAGCAATTCCATAAAAAGGGAGGGTAACTTGACTATCTTTATCCATCAGGATTGTTGCTACTGCGGTCAGTAACAAAGGCATCAAAGCAGATCAAAACTGCTGGGGGTGAACACATATATCTCTGTGTACACCTGGTAAGGTACATAGGGTACATACAAGAAGGTTAATCCACAATCCCACTGCCATCCTAAAAAAGTAGTAAAAGTAATTGGCTAAAATTTCTCTTTTTCCTGATATTTTGGTGGTCAAATTTTGTATTGAACATCAGTGGACTTGTTACTGTATTAATTACAATATGAAGAGAGAATTTTCCTGGTGGCAGATGAATTTTATGAGTCCTGTTAGGTTTGTAACAATCCGCCCCTTCCTGGCAATTTGTTGTTACTGACACATCATGTTTTAGTTAAACCAACTCATACATACTTAGCTACTTTACCTCAAAATAATATTAATAATACACTAAGTACAATACTACCATAGAACATACTACCAATAACAAGAATGGTATGATTTTGTGTAATAATACTGCTAATAATAAAATAAAAAATATTACCTACTCCTACTACAGATGATCTATATCTATCTATCTCGTTCATCTACTCCTGCATATCAAATCTCTCTCTCAAGAACTGGCTGAACTTCATTTCCCATCTCATTGCCCACAATATATCGTAAGTTTATATTTTTATGTTTCAGTCCAGAATTTACATGCACACATACTTCTCTTTTTAAGTCTAATATTGATCTGTTTCTGACAACAAAGTAAATTTCTGTAACCCATTCATTAACAGTGTACAGAATTGTACACTGTTCAGAAAAACTTCCAGATAATCATGTTCTGGCCCAATAGGGGTGTATCCAATGCACTAAATCAGCTCAGAACAAATTTTTTGCCCCCAAAAAGTATATTTTGGATTGTACTGTGACAAACAATTGGGCTGTTACTCTGAAATTATATTTGCAAAAATGTTTAGGACAGACAGACGCCATAAACATTCATTCCAGGTTATTGTCAGTCAGATTTGGTTACATCTGTTTAAATTGTGAGAATCATCTGAAATCTTAGGCTTGGACATTTGATATCTTTTATGACAATTTGACAGTTGTTCACTAAAACAGTGCAAGACAATGGAAGCTTCTATGCAAAAATTTGAGAATACTGTACATACTACAGAGAAACTTTTATGAATTTTTGGCAAGACTGTGGCTCTAAGAAAAATTCTTGCAAAAAAGGGTTAGTTCTCAAATTCATTGAGTTACAAAAATTTAAAAAGTCAAATAAAATGTATCCTTTTACTTTTTCATTTTTGATGAATTTGGTATCTAATTAACTAGTTAAATACATGATACCATACTTGCTGACATAAGTTAGAAAACAGTATATGCAGAGCACATGCACAAAAGGCATTCACAACATGCACTATGCAATTACTGACCAAGGCAATGGCCAATCCACTGGCATTGCTGCTGTCATTCATTTTTATGTAGCTGCACCCACAACCCCCCTCTCCATCTGCCCTTATGATATGCTCATATGCCTTTCCTCTGACCACCACATTAAGTGTTTTTCCATTGTGCAATTAACCCTTAACAGTAATGAATACTATTCTTTTTAGCTATTAGACCCCAAATGCAAAATTATAAACATTGCCTTTACTATATCCTCTATCAAGTTGTAACAAGGCTGAAATTTGCATGATGCTTCCACTGGCTCTTAAAGAAGTGTGATAATTATCACAATTGAGAGAGACAGCAATACCAATAGAATAAAGCCACTCTTGCTTTCAACAACACTATTGATGATAACTTTATCTTTGTCAACAATTATGATTTAGTTGTTGATGAATCTCTTGACATTTCAATTTTCCACTAGTTTTTGATATTATTTATTCAATATTCTACATATTTGTGACACAAAGAAAGAGACATTGCAAAAGGAATGGCATATAAAAATTGCCAACAATGACAATGTCTGTATCGCTGTTTCATAAAATGTCATTATTTGCACAAGATTCAAGACACATACAACTTGTGCTCGAAACACAACTATAATCTACATGCACATAAAATATGATAACCTGCAAAATACCACAATCCCTGAGATAGCCAGTATGAACAAAATGATTTGCAGCAATTAAATCACTTGTATTCAGGGCTTGAAATCCCCATTCAACCTTGGAAAAAGAAAAAGAAATCCCATCACTGTCAGGACACTTTGTTGAACAGGGCAGGCATGCTGACTGATGGCTGGCAGACAGATCTTGATGTAGATTGGTAGATCAAGGTACCAAATATTGTACGGTTATTGATTATGATGTAGTTATGATCACGGGTTGTTCCAAACTTGCAACTATTATGATGTCACAACCTGAAAATCTTTTCAACTTGGATGAAAATAGATTAAATTTGAAAATGGAAAAGATAATACTGACAAAAACAGTCTATAGTTGATAATAAGATGGGCAACAGAATTCAGGGAAATGAAGAATGATCACCCTCTTTCTAATAGGAGTAGTACAATAGGAAGTTATGGAAGAGTACTATTAATATTTACACTATGGTAAGTATGGTTATGGTTATATTACTATGGTAATATCTACATAACAATGGCACTAACTCAAAAAATCAAACTTGTTTCCCTACTAAAAATCCTTTTGATTAACTGATACTAATTTAAAATTGATTGTTGAAGAGGGAAGATTTCAATTCCAGGAAGCAGGATCTTGGGTAGTCCTGCAAGAAAAACTATTTGGGAATCAATATGTACAAATAATTGTGTAACAAAACTAAGGTACTAAAATAAATGAACATCTATTGCATGCACATTTTTTGCAAAGTGAGTATTGTATCATATATACTTGCTAATGCATGGCAGCAACTATTTACATACCAATATAAAAATAATGCTCATATTAATATTATATGAGTATATCAATATCATACTACTAAAAATTACAATTGTCTTTGTAACATTTAAGTCTAAAATTATTTTAGTCTAACTAAAATACACATTCAAATCAGAGAAAATGAATGAAATGCAAATGATACATCCATTCATTGGATTCCAAGGGCAAAAGTAAACCAGAAATACATGATATATTTTCATACTTATGTTTTTTAATGCACCATAATACCTCATAAATAAAAGAAAAGGATTGGTCAGTGTTTATAGATTAAGGTAACATTGAAAAAGAGACCATTTACCCTCTTTTGATAATCCTATTTTACAAATGACCACCCTCTTCAACAAATAAATCTGTACATTCATCACAGAAGGTATACTGGAAGGCTCTGCTCAAATGTTTTGTCTGCTTTTTGTACTCTGATTATGTGCTTTAGACTAAGATACTAGTGTAACTTGGCATCCATCTTGCTATGAATGTATTGTAAGTGCTTCACTCACCTAAGTAACAAAGTGATCAATATGATCATCATTATGAAAACTCAAACCAATAATACATGTCACATGATAAGATAATTACAGCATAATACCTAGGTTTATAACTATAAAGAATTTAAGTCAAAGAAAATTATTTTAGTCAGAGTATGATCAGTCAGCATTAGAAGCAAGAACCGAAGTGCAAATTTTACAGTCATTAGATTCCAGGTTGAAAGTACACATCAAATGAATTAGGTAATTACATTCCCATGTAAGTTTAATACACTAACTTATGAGTCAAAAGAAACAAAGTTAGCAAGAATGTTTTTAAACAAATATTTTTGATTTTGATATTTTCTATGACAACATTTTTTTCTTGATGAACAATTTGGAGTGTTATCTGATTTTATACTCTCAGTTAGTTCTTCTAACAAAGATGTCAGTATGCCAAATAACACTGATTTTTGTTCATTTGAGCATATTACTCAAGCAATAACATTGAACCTTACTCTTGATACCAGTGAGTGACCTTTTTTGCATTTTTACTCATATCGCTTGGTTATCCCTGAAATAGTTTCCTGCAAATCAAAAATGTTTGAAATGCCAGGAAAAGCCTCTACAGCAAAAAATTACATCAGACCCAGCAATCAAAAGTGTTAACAACCTGGAACAGCTATCCGCGCAAGAAGCTAATTATTATTACTTACGAGTACGTAAGTACTACTTACACAAAGATATTATACTAAAAGGTAAGCAATGTCGAACTCTCTAGAGATTAGAGGCACTACATACATACATACATACATACATACATACATACATACATACCTAAACTATTTGTACCCTACCTAACCTATCAGCACCCTACCTAACCTACTACTACCGGTAATATTATTGTACTCGATCGTACAATACTTCAATACCTAATTTTATTTTTACGAGCATGCGTGCATGCACAATTCATGAGCTTTCATTCGTTCGGCCTTCCACGTGTAGAAGATTTTTGTACAACTTACATATGTATGTACCTTATGATGTAAGCACATCATACATGTAAGCTAATGATGTAAGTACAATAGACTTATTAGAAATAATAATGAGTGCTAGCTAAGTATGTACTAGTATGTACTTACATAATAATAGGAGTAATAAGTACCAGTACTTAGTAGTACTCCTTCTATTAAGTCATCGCATACAACATTAATAAAAAGAGGAACATGACACCGCCCGTATGTTGACATGGTATGTTTCAAATTAATGGTTAAGATCTGTTAAGATATCAATGACTGCCACTGGATGAGACAGGCAAAAATCAAATGATAGTAGATGCCTATTGGTGTTCAATGAATAATCTGGAGTGACATACTCATTTAGTTTTCAAAAAAGGCCTTTTTCTGACCTGGGAGATCCAGACTTCCTTTATTTTTTAGCAATTTTTTTTTGAATATTTTCAATGAAAATTTACTTTACTATTTAAAATCCAAAAATTTGAGGAATATTTTTTTGAAAACAAAAATTTTGCTAAAGAGTTAACACAACATGTCCTTTTGTCAAATGTACTTTGAATTTCAGTAAGACATTGAACAACTCAACACAACATTTGTTGTATTGAACAGCTCAATATGACATTTGTTGTTCAAATGTTGTATTGACTTTTGAAAGACATTTAAACTTCAATACAACATTTATTGTACTGTACAAAATTTCAATAAGCCATTTTTTGTTGTACTAAACATACTCAAATATTGTATTCAAATTCAAAATTCCATATTGAAATGAAAAATGTTGTATTAGGTTGCTAGCAATTTGAGCACAGTTATAGGGTGTTTTTCCTCAGAGGTTTTTTAATGTTTGAGCCTTTATTGACTTGCTTAATTTGCCAAATAAATTAGAAAAAACAAAAATTTAGCAATTTTGACAGTTTTCCGGTGGTATTTTACCCATAGGCTGATTTGCATAGAAACCTTTGGTTCTGGGGCTGAATCTCTTTGAATTTTCAATGAATCAATGCATCATAAGATGCTTATATCTTATCCATCCATCATCAGCTATCAACCATTGGATATTTCAACAGTCAATCCCCACTGCTGCCAACAATACTATCAGCTACTTATCATTTGATTGACCATTATTCTTCTGACTTTCTCAATTCCAGCCCTCAGCATTGTCAATCAAAGTCAATACCTTCTGTTAGCACTCTTGACGCTTGTCATCATGGAAGTGGATCATTTGCACCTCCATTTCATTGACAGAAAAAATAAAAAGAAGAATAAAAATAGGCAGAATTGCTTGTCTCAGCTCCCAAAGGGCACCATCAGTATTGAAATATTGCTCATGCTTTATCAATGTGGCAAGAAAAAAATGCCAATGTTTGGCAACAATCCTCCAGTACCACTCCATCAAGCATTTGCTGGTGTTAATAATTACTTGGACCTCTTGGTGGATAAGCACAAAAGAGAAATATTTAATTGCTTTGACAAGAAGTCCCACCTAATGAAAGCTGGAACTCAGGCATCATATTGCAGCACTTTCAAAAGAAAAATTCAATCAGCTCCAACAAATATACCAACATTCTCCAGAGGGTGAAACTATTTTCAAGAAAGTGTTAAAACTGCACATGGGAATAGTTTATGATTTTCCATTTCATCTGCAGTGTAATATTTGCCAATGGTGATCTTTTTGTGCTTGTGAGGAGACAGCATCATTACCAAACTCAACTACAGTGATGGGAGTTTTTTCACCTATCATCACAGCAGAATTTTTTGTTGAACAACCATGGGAAGTGGTCATTATTTGAATTGCATCTGTGAAATTGAAGCCTTTTAGGCAACAACTACATCTATAATTTATATAACAGCAGTCCTGCAGCAGTGAAAGAGAACTGCAAAAACTTATATCTTTAGATTTATTGGAAGCAAGATAAAAAAAATGTTGGAACTTGAGCAGTAAAATTACTGACCTACTAACCAGCCAAACACAAAAGATTGTTTTGCAAGAAAATTCTGTAATTCTTGCAATTTGATGGCTTTTGATCCAGTCTTTCAAATATCCCAGTTCAAGAGAGACACATAAATCAACATAATTGATTCAAAAACCTACAAAATTAACTTACATTGCTCAATCATCTTTTGCCAAAAAACAACAAACAAGTTGAGGAAATTTGATTGAATTTGGTTGTTCTCCATATTCACTCCTCCCAACAAGTGTTAGAGTGGTTTTCACAATGCAATGTTGGGGTTACAACAATCCTCTGCTGCAGCTCCTTTCTCATCCAAAGATGAAAATGCACCATACCACAGTGTTTTGCATGGGTCCTACTTTTAATCAAAAATACATCTACATCTTCAATCAGCTTTGAATGTCTTTCAATTCCCGAAAGCAAGGAATTTGGTACATGTGTAAAATACATTTGACAGAATTGTCTAAGCATTTGCCAACAATGCATTGAAGTGGAGAATGAACATGGACAAAATGCACCTTAGCCTCTTGAATACAATCTTACCAAAGAATATGGTACTTACAGTGACACAGAAAAGTTTGCACCTCACATGGATGAATTCATCTCTTGGAATAAAAGTTAGGAAGGATTTATTGAGTGCAACAAAAGGAATTTCTAAGCTAAGTGACAATGATTTTGTCTCTGTTTTTGGAGGTGGTTGCAATTGTATCCAAAATCATGATCAGAGGCTTTTTGCAGTTTGTGGTCATTCCAAATTAGCTAAAGTTCAAATGGCAAAAATTAAAAAAATCCTTAAACTCCTTCTCAGAAATCAGAGGGTGATATGGATATTGGACTCCATGGCCAGTAGACTTGTTTGTCCTCTACCAATAAGATGCATTTATCCACATGAGTATGAGGTGCTCTCATTTGCAAGTAATGTACACAATCCTATTTGTCATTCAACAGCTGATGGCAGAGGATATTTTCAACCAAGCAGCAATAGTTTTGAAGTTTCCACCAACACTAAGTTTGTTGAAAGTGTACTAATGCTGTTGGTGATTGCTTTTCAAGAAGGTGAGAAAGAAAAGTAACTAAAAAACTACAAGAGATTAAAAGGCAGTAAGGCAACAAATTCATGCAAATCTTGACATCAAATCAACAACAGAAGATGACAAATGTAACAACAATGACATAGACAATAGAAATTGTAATGACAGTGTATTTGACAAGCAGGAGATTACCAAAGAAATTTACAGTGCATTTGGTACTTTGTAAAGACAATTGTGTGAAAGATGTTGAGCTTTTAGGGGCTATTAAAAGATGAAAAGCTCACAACCCTGACAAAAACATTTTCTAATGCAGCTTCATTACTGGCCTTGTCAAAGAACCAACTTTAAGAGCATCAATCAAGGCAACAAATAACACGACCAACAAACACAGTTAGAATCAGCAAATATTTGTAGATATCTCTGTGAGTTATTGGATGGTAAGAATGGGCCAGATAAATCAGTCCGAACCAAATTACATTAGTGTGTTGTGCAAAACAGACTTGATAGGGAATTCATAAATGGGTAAATTGACAAATGTCACCTTTCATTTTGTTTGACAAAGACATGAGATCAATGGAAGGTATTCATGAGCCAGCTATCATTTCTAGAAAAACAGGGCATGTGAAGGGGCAAAAACATGCCAAATGGAGTGTTATTTGATTAAAAAATCTCCCCATTGACATAGCTAGTTTGGAAGATTGAGGATTATTCAATTTTGCACCCAGTTATCCTAACCTAAATCTAGTAAAACATCTGTCATTCATTGATGGCTAATAAGAGTACAATTTTGATGAGGTGATGAATGACCATGAAAATGCTAGACAAGATATTCATCTGAATTTTTTTCTTGTAATTAAATGATAGCAAGTCATGCAAAGATAAGGTTCCTAAATGATTGTTTCATAATCTACAGTCATGTGTTATTTGAGCAATGACAATGGCAAACTTTCAGAAACTGTTCTTGGTACCTTATGGTGAAGAGTTGTATTTTTTATGCAACACAAACTGGCTGAAGTGAACAGATAGAAAACAAGCAATGATGGCAAGAACAGAGAGTAGAAAGGCAGCAGATATTGTGGTGGATAGCATTAGAATTGAGAGTGAGGTTGAGAGAATGTGAGTATTCCACAATAACTTTATTCTTGATGCTATGCCACAGGAATGTATTGATAATGGTTTGACAAATTTAGGCCTTCTGGATGATGGCATGGTCATTATGGTTGATAGGTAATTTCCTTTTTTGTTCTATTCTAGTTCTAGTTCTAGGCGTTCTAAGTGGGAAAAATTTGTTCTACTTATGTTCTAATCTAGGTTTCTTAGTACATTTTAATTGAAATCTGCTACACACATATTTTCCATATTCTAGATTTTTAATACAATGCACTTTTTAATGAATGATACTTCATATTCAATGCTATTCAATGCATGTGTAATGTTTTTGAACGAAAATAAAATGAATAAAAAAATAATGAATGGAACTGAATGGAAACCAAAAAATGTGAAGTAGTATGTATTGTGGTACTGTGTACTTGTAGTTGCTTATGGCACCTTAGTAAGTACTTACCTACCTACAACTGCTAACTTTCATGAAAAGTAGGGGCATATTGTACTATCATACCATACTAACTAACTGTGCCCTTTCATTGACAGACTATGCTACCATAATAGTAATACTATAAGTACATATTATACCTACTACTCCTATCACTTCAACATCTGAATAAAAATGATAAAATGTCTTCATTTTTGCCATGACCATCATCTTACCATGGCCTTCAGTTGCTGCCCTCCCTGCCAGCAAAAAAGGCCACCTACATTTAAATTAAGTCACTTTTTGAATTTTTGATGTGCTTTGCTTTGATGACATGCTTTGTCAATGACAACAACATCAACTAACATTGTTGAGTACAACAATGAAAATGTTTGTCAATGATGACAATGGCAACTTGCATTGTTGATGACGCCAGCAACAAGGTGTGTTGTCATCATCGGCAACACACC
>JALLOT010003213.1:0-11564 GCA_036939595.1 Thalassiosira livingstoniorum | reverse complement strand
CTTTGAGGTTTTAAAAAATCACGAAAAAAAAAACAGCTACCATAGAAATGACATAGGAATAATATTGAAATTTATCATTTATGATAAATTTCAGATTTTTGCGTAGACCTACATAAGCTTGTATGGAAATTTATCATTTATGATAAATTTCACAAGTGTCTGGGATATCAAAACAAGCATACTTGAGATGAAGTAGGTATGTCTTTGAAGATGGTTTTGGTGTGGGGTAAGTACTTGGTTACTTAGATTCATCATTAATATTGGAAAGGTACTTGGGACTGTCTTTAAAAATCATGCAAAATTATGGCCAACAAATAGTAACAGCTAATTTTAATTTTTTGAGCAGCATCTTAAGATATATGTTTACTCCTAAAAAGTATTTAATCCATCATCAACTAATGAATTGGTGTAACAGACACAATAGCAAAAGTACAATAACATTTGTAGAAAATCTATGAAAAATAAAATTGGCATATACTTAGTTCAGAGCATGTTGAAGTACTGGAATTACATTAATTGTTACAACTAGGCAGCTGGCATTGCATACATTACATTGATCCATTTAAATAACAGCAAACAAGATAAAATATAGATTGAATGAAATATCCATTGATGGAGTGTGCTGGAAATAAAAACAGACAGCCAACAAAAATTCCAAAATCTCTACTCAGGATGGAACAGAAATTTTTTCCTATGCAACCTGTTCTATTTGCTGTGTGTTTCTCCTAAATATGCAGAAACTGCCTAAATTGGTCAAAAAATGAAAAAGACTTTTAAAGAGAAGGAAGCAGTAACTTTCTACTTACCTGCACAAAGCAGATGCCACCAACTGATTGAAATAAAATTCTCCACCTGTGGGTTCAAGAAGGTTCAAAAGCATACCAATTGTACTCACAGTATATGCTTGGTTATGTTTCCATTTGGCTGTTAATTGGCAATCATTTCTTTTAGCACAACAAAAATTGAGAACAGAGAAATTGTGAGTAATGCATTCAACTCTTGAAGCAAAATAGGAAACTTACAAACAAAAATGGACTCAAACACCAGCTGCGTTCAAGACAACAAACCAGGATTCATCGTCTGAAGCAAAGCCCACTACTACCTCTCTTTATTAACAGCAGCTGTTTAAACAGGCAATGAGGCACATCATATGATAACACAAAGTGTATGGCAGGGATACAAGACAAAAAGTCAAGCAAACATCTTACAATTGAAAAGTGCATTTGTGACACCAATACAGTGTTGAATGCATCACATCCATGTTCTCCACCACCTCTCTCTTCCACATTGAACTAAGTAAATAATATCATAAGCCAAAGAGTGTGAGAATACATCATGATGTTTGAGCAGGATAAACACATAATCTTGCTGCTACTCACCTTTCTTATTCAAAAACATACCCAATCATGTTTCAGCTCAGCTCTCTTGTACAGCCATCTTTAGAGATACCTAAAGCATAAGATATGGTCAATGATTTTATGTGAGACAGGGGATAGTGAGAAAGGATGGAGGAGAAAAAAGAGGGATCAAAGCAATTCAACAACTCATCTCAACAACAATTTGTCACACACCCCCAACAGCAAAACAACCTCTGTTGATCACAGTCCCGACCATTACTGTGGTACCTAGAATGCAAAAATGAACCAAAGGGAAAGAGGTGCAGACACAGTGATCCAAAACATCACTCAGAACAGCTGCAAACCTTACCATGGCTTGTAGAAGCTGGACACAACAAATTGTATTGTAATTGTTTCAGAATCTGATCTGAAAGGCAACTTTATTGAGCTTTTGTCATTGGCAGCGGGTGTGTCATGAGTGGGGGAACAATATTTGAAAGCAACTTCCCTTGTTTGCCATTGCTACTAAGTGTGTTGCACAACTAAAATGTACTTCTGTGCAATGTACTGGCCATGAAAGCAGTTCATCAAACTGCTTGTTCAAACATTGATCCCTCACACACCAAACTGGTGTTGAAATGTTTCAATTAAATTGATGATGATGAGATGGTGATTCTCAAAATAGACATCCCATAATGATCAAAAGTGGGAAGATGGATAGCTGAAATGTGAAACCTGCAAAAGATCAAAGAAGCTAGTAAAATTTATTAGCACTTTTCATGAAATACCCTCTACTTCATGACTCCATCCTAACAATAATGCAATATTTTCACTCTGCTTTTCAATCTGACAATGGTACATCTTGGGAACTGACAATGAAACACAAGGGGGAAGAGAAACAAAACCATATACACTTACAGCCACCAAACAGTACCTTTGAATTTGAAATATTCATTATTCTATATTATTTAGTTAAAAAGTATTGTTATAGCATGTTGAAAGTGTTTCTTCTGAACATACATTTTTGTGCTCAATGATGGCTAATTAAGCCAAAGCTACCCCAAACAATGCCCTTGTTCAAACAAACTTGCCTCACTGTTTGTCAAACTGCAATGACAATGTTATGAACTCACTAAGATGAATGACAATACCCTTTGTTGATGCTCTTGTATGAACAAAGTACTTCTATTTTTAGGAGTTCTTCTACCCTTTTGTCCATCATGGCTGCAGAATCCTGGCAGATTCAATGTTGATGGTGACATGAAGTTAGAAAGTATGTTGCCTCCAATGAATTCATGGAACAACCAACAAAGAAAAAATGTAGCAAAGAAATAGAGAACATTAAACTGAAATGCTGGTGGTGTAAAATGATTTAAGCAACAATGGTGGCAGTGAAATTGGTGGAAACCACTTTTTAAACAAATTCAATGGTATTAAGTTTGGGAAGATGCTGACTACTGACATGCCCCAATTTCTCAAGCCATAGATTAACAAATGAATATGCCACAATTAATGAGCAGTCAATTGCATGATCCTGGTGACAGGATGATTTGTCACTGATGATTGTGATGAGGTGTTGTTGATGTTGTTGATTTGCATTTGATGTAGACAAATTAAGGAGGTGATAGTGGAAACTTTTCTTTGTTCCCATTTCAATTGCCAACAATAACAATGATTGTCCACAGTTAGCAAGTACAGTAAGAAAGCATACATTTGAAAACAAATCTATCAAAGATATAATTGGGGCAAAAAAGGGTTCCAGATAGGAGTGAGGGTATATTTGCTTCATTAAAAAAATCTGGTCCTCCATCTGGACCCCCTTTTTTTCAAAACCCATGATGGGGGTCTGGCACCCTGGAGTCTACAAAAACAATACCTCTTTTCAATCTGTACCATATTTCAACTCCCTGATTCCATTCATTGTCCAATCATGGAAATATCTTGTTTTCCCATCCCATTGACAATGTGATGAATCTTGGTTTTCTCTTGATTTTGATGCTTGTGCAGTTTAGTGAGTGTGAAATTGGGGGTTGATATTCTATCCATCCCTTCTCTATAGCTTTTTTCTTCACTCATGTCCTTATCTCTGTTGTATCTCCCCAGAGATGATCCTTTCTCCTTTGAATCATGACCAATTTCACGGTCTTGATTTTGACCTTTGTTATTTTTGTCATTTTTATTGTTAGTTTCATTCTTTAGTAACATATTATTTACCTTGAATTGCTCCAAAAAATGAATATAAAATGGGAATTGATCTGAATGAATGCAAAAACATGTTGGCTGTTTCACTTGAAATATTGAACCCAAGGAAACCTAGACCATCATGTTAAAATTTTACAGTGAAAAATAATGTGTTACATAAGCAAGATGAACTTTTGAACTCTACAATTACTCTTTTTAGGGATCTTAAATATTCTTGCACAGGTATTAATGAAGAATGCAATACATTGCTCATTTTTTGTGAGACCAGATGATTAGAAATGCATGAATCCTAACTTGGAATCAAATCATCTAGGGGACTAGGACACAGCAATGAAAATATAATTAAAAGGGAAAACTTTCTCAAACTGAGAACTATAAGTAATCAATATTGATTTTTTTACACAATCCCTCTAAGTTACTGGCAATATTGGAAAGGTGTGTTTGTTGATGAGTTAAAGGCATTGATTAATCTCTGTGATATGTCAACATAAGTTGAAAATCCTTTTGAGGAATTGCTTCATTTTTTCTTTGTCATAGTGCTCATTTATTTATATTGCATTTGATCATGTGAGTTAGTAACAAGTAAGATATTTCTTACCATTACCATTTTATTGGAGGTAAGTCAATTTTATTTTCATTTACAAGACAAGTTTTGTTAGTAACAATGAATAGATTTTTAAGGTTATCTAAACAGGTTTTTGGGTAACAGGCAGAATCTTTGTCTTTACATAGGATTACTAATTATAAATATGAATTCAATGAGACACAATCCATCTATAAAACAATATGCCATAAATCATCAAAACAGAAATTATTAAATGTGTCAATGAACAATGTTTTCCATGTGTTTGGTCCATATTTCACTGAAGTGAAACAGCAAGCTACCAAAAGAACTTATCATTAGCAGATAACAGTGATTCAAGACTATCCATTGAGTTGTTCAAATAGTGTCTATGTCCCTTCATAAGATAATATTTCAAATATTATTGAACGTAGTTTGGAACTATTTTAGTAGCAATCTATTTTTTTCCTGAGGAAAATTCGCTGTTCTCCATTTTCCCCACCAATTTCCCCCTGTTGGTAGAGAAAAGAGGGAACCCCCTGGGTGGGAGAAAATCAATTTTCCCCATTTTTGGGGTAAAAATGTGTTCTACTTTCTGGTTCTGTGCTACAACATGATCACTCATGAAAGAAATGGTTATGAACCTGCAGCTTATTTTCACAGAAAATTGGATTTCAGAGGAAAGAGCATTTTGTTATAAAGATTAAACATTGCAATTGTGAAAGTTTTGGAGGTGAAACACTTCCATTGTAATGCCCTAAAATTAATCTATCATTACACTGCAACAGCACTTGCAATTGCCAATTCTTCTGAATCTAGTGCAAACAATGTCATAGGCTAAATGAGGTATGTTCATCCAAACCTGTAAGATGTGACTCCAACTTTCAAAGTAATCAAATTAGCAAATTAGACCTAAAAAATATATTTTTTCTGCTCTTTTGAATGGAGCTATCCAGGGTAATGGAGTAAATGTTGCTGGTGTAAAAAATGACAAAATAGCTCACCATCACCAACTCAGTTTGGAGAGGCTTTTCATGAATTGACAGCCATTGTTTGAATAACAGTTGTTTGACAGCAAGCAGTTTTTACTGGTATCAGACTAATGTAGCTGGCAGCAAAAAATGCTCAGAGATGCAAGGTTGCTGGTTGAAGAGCAGGACACATCAAGAATGCAGTTTCAAAAAAAATGTTTAATTCTTTCAGAAAGTAGGAATAAGTTTTTTTTGTTCTGACATAAGCAGCATTCTTGGTTATGTGCTCATGCCTGCTGCAACACAAAGTTTTTTTTCAATTGCTTGATGAGAATGGACAAGACTCAATGTTAGAAGTTGGAGTCTTCTATTTAATTGTCAGAAAACTTCTCAAGCCAATATCTTGATGAAATTTCTTAAAAAAAAATAATAGATTATTTGCTGCCACCTTACAGGTTTTGGATTAAAAGTCCTTAAATAGATCCTAAAAAGCCATAGGATCCTTTCTTCCCATCTTGGTCAAATCATCCATTGTCCAAGAAGAAATAAATGATTGGTAACATTCAATCCACCAAGCTATGTAGTAGAATATGTAGCTCTAGCAGGAGACCAATCTTTCCAAGAAATATGACACTTAACCTTAACAATCACCAAAAATGTCACCAAAAAGTGCAGACAAAATTTGTGAGATCTCCAAGGTTTTTGTTGCAATATGGACTTTCTCAAATTTTCAAAAGAATGTGAACATGGAACCTCATGTTACTCAAGAATATGTCAAGTGTAACTTCATAAGAAAAATGACTTAAAACCCATCAGAACATTTTGTGGCCCATCTAGAACCATAGTTTTCCCTTCTTTCCTCAATTTTCTTTTTAAAGAAATTCAAGGAACAAAATATGTCTCCCTGAGGTAATTTCAGACATGGTAATAAGCATACCATATATCTAACCAAAAATAATGATAGTTTGTTTTGATTCTGTACTAATTTGACATTGGAATTCTAGATAAAAAGGATTTGTTTATTAAGTCAAAAAAGTAATTGCTCAGAAAGGTTGAGGATGTCAAAAAATTAATGCCATTGGTTAAAAGGGAAAAAATAAAAAAATCATTTTTATCTTTATTTCAACTAGCCTTTGCTGTGCTTCAGCTAGTGCCTTTGGCAAATACTATTTCATTCTATTTTTACATAGATCAGAGAAACATGACAAGAACAGTTGAAAATGGCTTGAAAAGAACATTTTGATACTAGAAATATTATAAGTTTATTTTTTAGGAGTATCATTTTTTTGTCTTGCTAAAGCCTAAAGACCCATGTCAGATTGCAAACTAGGAGTAAGACACAAATAAGATTTGAGACATATATGTAGAAAATTTGTTGGAGGGTTCCCAGACACTGATTGCCAATCAATGTTGTCACTAAAATGTTGTCATCATATGGAATGATTAGGACAAGCTGGGTTGAACATGTTTGTTTTTTCCTAAGAAAAATTAAGAACTGAAATATTATTCAGATTCCATGGTCTAGAGTCATAACATCAAACCCTAGTTTTGTATGAGTATTCAGAATTTATTTTTCAAAAACACCAATGGACATCTACATAATGTCTGATTTTGACTTTGTGTCTTACTCCTGTTGCAAATTATGAAGAAATAACATGATAAATGAATCAACCTATGTTGAATTGTAAAAGGTTGTTAAGGGTTAAGGAATAAAATATAAGATGATAATTATTTTGACATGATTGTAATTTTGCAGTACCATAATACAAATATTTTGTATATAATACAATTTTGGTGAGTCAATGAGAGCTATATATTGTAATATAAAATTGTATTGATCTTTAATTTTTGGATGATTTTGGTCTAAAAGCTACTAATGATTATTAAATAGTTCCCCAAAAAATCTACTATCAAATGTGAATTTCACCAAAACAGAACAGATATTTATGTGTAAGACTTGCAGAATTTATCTCGTGCTTATGAGCAGTTCCATAGCCCCTCAATGTAAATTGAACATCATTGGAATAAATGCAATACCAAAAATAGCTAAAAGTTGTGATGTGAACAAAGTATCAAGCTCACAGAGTGTTGCCTAGAATTAGAATTAACTTTAATCTAAGGGAAATTTTGATAACAATTGATATTTTTGGGTAGATGTTCACAGGAAAAATTATTGCACCAAACCTATCTAACCCAGTAAACCACTGTGTTGTGTATAAAAGAAAAATAATTATAAGCTACATTAATCCATGGAAAATATCTGCTGATATTAGGCATTGTAATTTTAGTGACCATCATGTTCTGTATGATTTATTGCTATTAAAATTACCCTCAACCTCCAATGGCGCTCTCAAACTGCAAACATCCATCATTAGTCATTGGATATTAATGAAACAACACTGTTACTACAGTATGGATCATCTACATTTGGTGATGAGGAGGTACTGTGGCATTGACATCAAGTTGATTCTGGTGTAAGTCTGCAGAAAGCAGATTTGGAAGATTCAAGGTATTGTCAATACTTGATGGCTATTCAGGTTTATGGAATTCACTGAGATTGATATGCCTAACTCTGGCAGATTTGAGCCACAATCTGATGATGATTTTAAAAGTAAATACACACAGGGGGGTGTACCAATTAGGTAGGATTGGTGTAATCATTTTTATTGTTCTCAAAATCTCAGAAATGTGATCATACCTTGACAAGTTCATTTATAGTAAAGCTACTAAAGTGATATTAAACTTGAAATAATATTTTTGAACATTCATTTCATTCTTTATTTATGAATTAGATGTTCACAAAAATATAGCATACTTACTAGATAAGTTACAGCTTTTCAAGCATAGAACATCATCAAATCTGTCCAAGTCTGAACAATCTGCTCTACTTGAATTGAAGAATAACCCAGATATTATTGTGGCAAATCTGGACAAGGGTTTAGGACCAGTCACTATAGACACTGGTTGCTGGTACAAAGATAGCCTTAACCATCACTTCAACCAAAACACTTATGTCATCCTTGATTGTGGTGAGAAAGCACTTGCCAAGCTTCAAAGTATCAGTTCCTAGATTGACTATTGGTTATCAAACTTCAAAACCCACCCTCCCAGTAGACCAGGACAGATAAATACAATGAAAGCAAAGTACATCCATATGAAAAAAGCAGAATCATGGTCAAAGGGTCTGTTTAACCATTTTTATCTACTTTATAAGCTTCATAAAAGTCCAATGAAAACTTGTGGGGAATATCAGCCAACTGTGGTGGTTTAAGTCACAGACTGGAAACATGAGTAGATGAAAAACTCTAGCCCATTGCAAGCATGCAGCTCACTTATTTTAAATACTCATTTGCTTTGAAAGAGATCTTACATATTGTGGAAGTCCAACCCAATGCAAAGCTCATCAAATTTGTCGCCACAGCAATGTATGATAATATTGAGATGGAATACTGCCTCTGAACCATCTCATCTCATCTCCTTGACCCAAACACAAAGAAAAACTTCAGCTACAGCCTGTGTGCCCTCCTTAAAGCACTTACTATGTGATGTACACTAATGTGATGAAGTTTGGGCCCACAAATAAGGTATTGGTATGAAAATGGCACCATCCCCACCATCAGCAAACCTGCATATGGCTCTCAGAAAAATGGATGCCTTCATTCTTGCCAAATGGGCATTCTTCCTTCCATTGCTTTGGTGTTTCTAAGATGATGTACTGGCTCTTTGGCTCATGGATGATGATGATGCAACAAACAAACAAAGATGAATTAAATTCAAAAAAGATGTCAACTTGTTTGGTTTTGAGTGGATTTTTGTGAACCCTCCTCTTATGTCACTTACATGGACTTGACAATATCTATTCATGATGGAAAACTCATCACTGGCTTGTAGGAGAAACCAATGGCTCTCTACCTCTACATACCCCCTAAGCTGGTACACGCTCCAGGCATTCTGAAAGGATACATCTCCTGACAGCTCCTATGTGTACTCTCCTTTTGTTTGGACTTCTCCTGTGTTCAAGAAAATATTAAAAAATTCTTCAACCACCTCACTTGCAGAGGCCAAGTTTGTGAGACATGTTTGCCATTGTTCAAGCAGGCTATCAAAAATGCAGAGCACTGTGAATTGCTGTCAGTACAATAAAGTTTGGAAGAAAAGAACAAAAAATGAGACATGCCAGACACACGTTATTCCTTCACCTTTCTTTCCACCCACATGACCCTCCTTTGTCTTGACTCCAAAAACTCTTTCAAGAGCTTGTCCTCTCACCTCCTAGTCAAACTCCCCTCAATGAAATTTAAAACCAAAATGGGGATCTGATTCCAAATGATGGGATGATAACTTGTTATCATCTTGCCATCCTAACATTGGGAGCATTTTTCTGTCTGGCATTTTGATGAGAAGCCAGAGACAGATGTGGCCCTTTGCCTAAAAAATTCCAGTTGCCTCACTCATTTGGCAAGTAAAACACTCTACCCACTGTATTTTTCAAAGATTGTTTTCTGCAGCTAGCTGCAGAAAACAAGTTTTGAAAAAATTGGAAACTAACTTTGTGACCTGCCTGCCCAAATCTGTTATGGGTTTTGCAGCTCCATTTTGCATTTGGAAGCTTGACAACCTTCCATTGAACCCTACTTATCCCCTTGCATTCTTTGCACCTTTTAGAGTTGACTTGTATGTAGACAGGGCTCAGCATACATTTGATGAAGGCCACTGGCCAAAAGCCATACTCCAGCTTAGGTCCCTCCTGAACCTTGTGTTTGTTTATGTGGATAAGTTCCAGTTTAAGTGTCTAGAAGTCATTTAACCTCACTTGAATAAAACTTCGTTTATTATTCTACTTTCAAAATTGATTTTTGAATTTTGGCAAGTTTAATTATTTTTTGGTCATTCTAGCTACTGGATTTTCATTTTTCTCTGTAATTATATCTAAAATTAAACAGCTCTTAACCATGACCACTTTCAAAAGCAAGTAATGGTCTTACACACAAAACTAGACCATGGTATCACTTCAACTAAAGAAACTCACTTTAGTGAAGAAACATGTAAAAAAGACTGCCAAACAGTATATTGAATGGAAGTAAAATAGAATTTTATTCAATATATGCAAAACAAATTGAAGTGTTGATTTTTGATTGTGGCTATTATTTTGATGCATACCTCCTGATCCTTGTGGAGTGGATGAGTTCAACAAAAGTAGCAGATTAGATGCACTATGTATGGGGTTTGATTCCCCAGTCTGGGCCAAGTTGTTTAGGCCTTTGGTCCATATACCTCTCTCTGTCTTTTGAAGAGCATTTGTTTGCATGTGTGGCTGGGTGATTGGATTCTTTGCTGTTCCATGAGGCACGCATCAGCAACATGTCATGTCTCCTTCATCAGCATGGAAGCTCAAATCACACGGACTGCCCTCAGGGTTCTCACGAGTAAATTTGCACATGTCTTGTGTGTTATTTTTCTTAAAATCTCCCACAATTTCACAAGAATGAGATTATGGAATAGTGGAAGAGTTCAACAATGTTGTCAACTTCTAAAACTATTTTGAGAGAAAATTGAGAGAAAATTGCAACATTTACTACATTACAAAAGTCAATGGTTTGATTCCCAAATTATTTTTTTAATCAAATTTTATTTTGATGTTATTTGATAGAAATTTTGGACAAACTATTTAAATTTGTACTTGTGTCATGGTTCATACTTACAGAATTATGTGTAGGGCCAATTTTCAAGTATTGGAAGCCTTTACCCTGATGGTATTTTGACTTCAGAACATGTGTGTTCCAAATGGAAAGAACTAAAACCATCATTCTGTCTAAGCAATTCTTAAATTACATATATCTCCTCTTATTCCATTGCAAATTATTAATGGTAATGTTAGTGGTTTAGTGCATGCTTACTTGCCCATAATTTTAAGGACAAAGGAACATGGTGCAATCCTCCTTTTAATAAAAAAAATAAACTGAAAAAAAATTCCTAAGTTGGCAATTGAGTGCTAATTGAAATAGTTTTGGAACGAAAAGAGTCATCAGCCATCATCGTGTGAATTAGATCAAACATTCCTAGCACATGTAAGTTTGAATTTTTGAGTTTCGCACAAGCAATATTCTACATTGCCAAATGAATACAGACTCGCGAAAAGGAGTAAGAACGAAGTTAAGAAAGCTTAAAAGAATCTGAAAGAATCCTTAATTTGTTTTAAATTCCGAAATGGATCTACCTACTTAAGGTATCTACTGGGCCGGGAAAGAAGCGAGCATCCAATCCGTGTAGATCTACTATTTTGATATATTGTAGGTACAATACTACCATACACAATACCTTAAGTACCTATAATACGTTCAAGGGAATGTAAGTTGGAGCATGCTTCTCACATTTTTGGTGATATTCGGAGTACTAAGGTAAGTACTATGGTACCATAATAATATTATAACATACGAGTAATACTCGTATGCAACTTAGTTTTTGGGGACTTGGAGTCCCAGGGACTCCGGA
>JALLOT010003212.1:0-11564 GCA_036939595.1 Thalassiosira livingstoniorum | reverse complement strand
AAGATATTACCTGGGAAATTTTGTGCAGTCTTCGCGTTTTAACCTTTGACATTTAAAAAGAGGGCAACAGGGTGTAGCAGTGTTCAATAGCAGAAAACAAACTAGTAGTTGACTAATAGTAACTATCAATGTACTAAAATAGTGGAACTATTTTTAAACTAGATAAAAATGGTATTGGTGACTGTTTTTTTGTCAGTAAAAATAGCCAGCAATGCAATTCGCCTATTTATTATCTCTCTATGATTGTAGTATCGTAGTATGGTACCACATATATCATGCACCTTTCAATTAATTTAATTTTGACATTTATGAAGCATTATCACTCAAAAATACTAATAAAATATTTTCCCAAATTAATACATAAAATAGTATCGAATGGTAGCCCCTTTGAAAAAATCATGTTTTCTATGGAAAGTTACCTCAAAATTCAAAAATTGAGAAAAAAGAGACAATTTTGAACAACAAAATCAAAATCAGAATCCCACCACTTTTTGAGCATTGAAACAGCTCATAAAATGAAATGGGCGAAGCCATGCCCAACCCAACTCTCAACCCAAACCATGGCACCATCGCTGCCTCCATCGGCACGCGATGAATCCTACACCTCCGTGGTTGGGTGCCCACCCTCCTTTGTGATGATGGCTTCCTTCCCCTCATCCTGGGACGGTAGCATCATCAGCGCATGGATCGCAGCTTGATGAGTCACGTTGATGCCATTGTCGTCGGGCTCGTCATTGGTGTTGACGATGCCTTCTCCATTGCTGCCGTCGACGTCGCTTGACTCCATTGGGGCTGGAGGGTCCGGGCGATCCCTCCACATCAAGCACCTCTCCTTCTTCTTGGCAGGGGTCTTGGGCATGCCAGGATCTCCCTTTCTCTTCTTCCATTGAAGATAGTCTGTGGCTTCACATGGGGTAAGTTTAGAAAAGTCGTGCGTGTGATCAAGGCCATGCTTTTCGCGGATTGCCGCAATCGCGGCAGATTGCTTCGAGTAAGCATTGTAGGTTCTTTTTTTGCTTTCTCTTTTTTTCTGCTCATCCCTCTCTTGTTTTGTCTTCACTGCTTTCAGGAGGTCAGGGTTGTCAAGACTGACAACCCCATTCTTGATGAGGACCCCTGAAGTCAGTTTCTTTGCCAAGGCAATGTTTTTGGACACATCCTTTCCCTCTCAAAGTCATGACTCCTTCGTCTTCCTGACACCTTCGTCACGATGCCATTGGTCAATAATTCTATCAATTACGGCAGCCGAGGACTCGAAGTTGAGGTTGACCTGTTTCAAGGTCTCCTCACTCAATTCCATCGGTCTCTCACCAACGAGAGTCTTTTTCAGTGTGGGGTCTTGGAGAATGTTACGGTTTGGGGGAAACCATCCCCTCTTTGCAATTGCTCTCTTGTTGGTGTCCTTGCGGCCATACGCTTTACCAAAGAAGCGATTGAGGAGGGGAATGATATCTAGCGGAGACATATTTGGAGGTAAGGCCCTGCCTAACTTCCAATACAATATTGTTCTTTTTTTGCGATACCACTCAATATTAGCCTTGCCGTTGTTTTCTGCAGCGTCCCCAACCTGCCACAAGTGGGTGGAGTAGGGAACCTCCAAGCACACTTTCCATTGATGGCCTTTGTCGTTGATGTAGTTTAAGAATTTGGGATCGAGACGGGACTGATGCCCATCCACGAGCAAGCAAGGGATTGGTCCACCCTCTGTCCTGGGGAAAAGGTCCATCTCATTGAATGCGGTTAGGATCTTCACCAAGATGTCTGCAGTTATTCCGCCGCCTGGTGAGCAGTACATGAGGCACGGTACATTCTTGCTGTTGAATTGACAAGTTGCCCCCCCCAGGAAAGTACTTGCCAGGTCCCATTGTTCATTTCCAGGTCTGGGTTGCTGTTCTTGTCGAGGATGGGGGTAACACAAATATCGACCCCAAGTGCCCACTCCAATGGGGGCACTTCTTCATTGCTCTGAAATATTACTACACAGCAAACTGCCTCACCATTTGCTGAGGTAAATGGGAGGAGAGTGAACCTGTGCTCTCCCCCGGTTGCGATCTGTTGTGGGACAGTCCCTCTTGCTACCACGACCTTCTCCCCTCCCACTTGGCCATCCTTCTTCATGCAGGTGTTCATACCTGTTTCATCCGCGAATATAAGGTATTCTTTGTGTTTGATTTCAATGTCTTGAATTAACCCAAATCTTTCAGCTTCCTCAACTATGTTCCCATCAATGTCTGTATATACAGGTTCTGGTCGGGAGACTGCAATGCCAGCATTGATGAATTCATCGTAAATCAGGTCATACATTTGGGCCAAGTTTGCATGGTTTGTCCAGTCAGCTCGGCTGCAGGCAAACTTCCTCCCCTGGGCGGTTTGAAGGTCCTTTTCATGTCTGGACAAGAAGCCAGACCACCATCCCTCACATGTTGTGCCAGGTTTAAAGTCGCTTGTTCCCAACTTACAACTCTTTTGGAACTCAGCAAGAGCAACTTGGTAAGGAGTATCATGGATCATGTCATTCATTAATTTGACACTTTCGCTACAACTCAGTGGCTGTTTAATTCGCCCCATCTGCAAAAAGATTGCAAACAGAAGTTTCTCAGGCTCAGCAAGCGGGGACTTAGCCCCCGGTTTTCCAGGTGTGAGCTTTCCCCTGTTTTCCCTTGATTGGATAGTTCTCTCAGGGATGTGCTCCTTGACTCCAAATTCAACTCTTTTGTCATCAATGATTTTTTGGAGTTGCAATTTGGGCATTCGTCTTCCAGCTTTTTATCATTGAACTCGGAAGCCCAAGCCTTGGAGATGGTGTTGACACATTTGGCTTTGTTCTCCTTGTCAATGAATCGCTGCTCATTGGTTGTTCCAACCTTTCAACCTGCTTTACCTGCTTCACAAGCTTCTTCTGGAGATGGAGGGATGATTTCTCCAGTTGTGGGTGTAGGATTCTCGTCCTCTGCCTCTGCAGACCCTTGCTTGTTGTACATGCGCTCGACCCTCTTTCTAAGTGCTCCAATCTTAATAATAACAGCATGTTTTTCTAGTGATTCAACAGCAGTCTTGTAACTATTAAGTTCTAGCTTGCCATTATTCTTTCGCTTAATCACGACTAAGTGTTCAGCAACTGCACTTAGGGTGCTTGCCTCAATCTTATTTTTTAAATCGTCCGCCAATCCCATGGTCCAGTTTTAAGGCACTTGTTCTGTTAAGATGGAAATTAGAGTTGAGTTTGAATGGTGGACAGGCGCCCAATTTGTGAAGTAATTGCCATGTACCACAAAAATACTTGGTTACAAGTATGTAAAATACTCTATGATATAGTATGAGTACTTGACATTTCTTTACATGTAGTTGCATTAGACATGTATGGAGTACTATATAATACCTGTTTTTTTGCCTCATTGGATGCGACATGTCTGAAATTGTATTTTTTTAGACACTTTTTTAGTTCAAAGGGTTTCTCACTATAAATAATTACCATTAACCCCTTAACTAAATAGGCATCCATAATGATTCAGATATAGCCGTAATTACTCTATATAATTAATAACTTGTAGTAAAATAATAAACAAGTGTAAATAATATCATGAGTATCTAAATACGTATCTGTTACTTACCGTCATGAAAAATAATACTAATTCAAGGAGAAATACTATTCCTACTGTTCATACTTACATACATACCTACATACTATTATTTACATCATTCATCCTGCTCCATCAAGAGTACTCTTCTTTAAATTACTCTTTCAAAAAAAACAATTATTTGGTTTTTATTGTAAAATATTTTCTAGGATTTCAGTTGAAAACATTAAAAATAGGACCATTTACCCATTGTCGAGATCATAAAATAAACTTGGAATCATGTATTTTGTTTTTTTGACATGACAAATCAATTGAGACACTTCTTATTACCCCTAAATGGTTATAAAAAATCAGATATGATAGCAATCCAAGACTACAGTATGTAGTACTCCTCTATCTACTATGAGTTGAAAAAAGTGAAAACATAATAGGAGTAACTAGAACTATCTACATCTATCTACTTAGGTACTTATGAGACATACTATAGAGTTTTCAACACCTTTTTTACTGAATGGGCAAATTGGGGCAGTTTCAAAATTCTGATGAAATTTTGAGCTTCAAATTACTGATTACTTCACATTGTTCTTGGGAAGTTGTGAATTGTCCATTCAGGGCAGTTTGTGTGAAATGCCCCATTCCAGATACCCAAAAGTTGGATAAATTTGGGGCAGTTGGAATGGGGAATCTTTGGGCATTAACTACGTAGGAATCAGTATTCACCAACTGGGCTCCAGCTGCCCTATTCTATTATCATCAGCTATCATCATCAATCATCACTCATCACTCATTAGTCAGCACACCAACCACTAGCTAACCACAAGGTTTTAGTCTTCAATACTCAGCACTGACCATGTCTTAGTCTTACCATGATGCAGTAGCTACTAGCTCAAACAAAGAAAACTTTCATGCAATTGCTTTCTTCCAATTCTCATTATTTCTTCTTCAGAATTTTGTGAAACAAAATTAAGCCACTTCTTTGATGATGTCCACTTCTTCCTCTCACCCTCCACTTCCCCTTGCTGTTACTACTTATGAACCAAAGGCTTTCCAAGCCACAAAACAGCCAGCCAGGGGGACATAGTGGGTAGATTTTCTTACATTTCTCATCCAGCCTGTTATCAAACATGACTCTCATGTCTATTTTTAATCCTGACTCAAGTTTGCATCTGACTCTTGGAAAGCTGTTCACCATGATTTTTTGCAGGTGCTGCAAAGGGCTTCATGGATTAGACAAATTCTCTAAGCATGTACATCATCTGTGTAACTATCCCCATTGTTGCAAAAGCTGCAAATGCCAAGAAGAACAAGAATAGGCAGATCACAAAACTTGAGCAGACAAAAGGTCTTCAAAGATGCTAGATCCAAGGCAAGGACCCACAAGAAAGATGAGAAGCTAGTAAAGTTGTTCCAGTACAAGGAGACCATGGCAGCAGCATGCACAATTGAAAAAGGCAGGGGAGTTGTTCATCCTTCTTCTTTTTTGAATCTTGACAACACAACAAAAAATATATTGAAGGAGGTGCAGCAAATCTCAGGTCAGCAAGTTGTTGCAATTCTAACAGCGGTAAAACTTCTGGGATGACAGAAGAGGAGTTAGTTAAGTATGTTTTGGGAGAAATGTATTTATTTGCTGCTTCAATTCTATATTGCTCACAATTCAATTGTAGTTGATTTGTTGAGCAAAAGTGAAAATGAGGAAAATTAAAGCCTCAAAACTGCTCCAAAGAAGCACTTATCACTCCCAAAATTCAACAAACCTTCTCAAAGTATTGCCAAGGCCAACAGTGTGAAAAAAAGACAAAGCAAAAGGTCCTTGCTGCTGCTGCAGGCAATCTTTGCAAGATCAAGGATGTTTTCTCTGTGCCTGGATTTTGTGAACCCTCTGGCATTGTTGCAAGATTTATTGGAAAATACTCTTGGCAGTTTCAACAACAATATTACCAAGTTTTTTGCGGCATGGGAGTTGCTGATATTGAAGGATTAGGAAAGTGACAGGAAGAAAAGGGAGAGTCTTGAGAGAGTCCAGAAGAAAATCAACAAGCTCCATGAAGAGATTGAATTGACGAACACCTATGTAAAGTTCTTCATTGATCTAAAAATGCTGCATGACTCTGAACTAATTACATGTATCAATAACCTTGTCCACCAGGAGATAGCTATGGAAGAGGCAGAAGAGAAAAAGCATCAACAAAAGGATGATAGATCAGTAAAAATCTCCAAAAAATAACCATTTTTTTCATACAATAATAGTTTTACTACTTGTCTAGAATAAAGTAAGCTCATTTACATTCATAAAATACTGATCGAAATTGTGTCATAAAAATAGAACTAATCTTTCATTTAATTTGAAATTAAACACATCTCTAGTGTTGGAAATTGAACACCAAACTTTTGTGAAGTTTTGCTGCCATTTAGGTAGCTGTAGCAATTTACCAGCAAGTAGCAAACCCTTAGATGCTCCAGAGAATAAGGTTTTTGCTTGTTAATCCTGTAAGCATGCTTAGTGCCACAGCTCTCAAACCACCATATCCAACTTCAATCTCCTTTCTTCATGGTCTAACTTCTTGGTAGTAGTGGTGTTCATGTGGTATAAGCACTGCATTGGGACCATATCCCTATAGTAAGAATTAATACAATCTAATTCCAATCCGTAATATGCACCATCACCAAAAAATTCATACAAATATTGATGACCATCCTGTAATCTCAATAACCAACCATTCAATCCAGACAATGCCAAAACACCAGGGTCGTTGTGTCTGGAGGATGAACGGACATATAAACATGAAATTTCATTGGGAAGTAAAATTGTCTTCACTTTAATACCATATAATTTTTTGTATCCAGTGTAGAATGCATTCTGGATGACATCACAAATTTCCTTCCTTGGTTCTTCAATATAATCTCCATATGGGCCAGAAAAGGACACAGGATTCTATTGATGGAGCAATCAATAGAACCAACAATGTCCAAAGGAAATAGGTTAAGACCAGTACCATGAAGCAAGAACCACCATTCTGATAGTGCCTTTATGGGGTGTGTGCAAATCTAGAAACAGAATCATAAAAATGAGGAAATTGATTAAACCACATAATTAGACTTGCATAGCTAAAGATAAATCTGTACATTTCATCTAGATACTTTAGAAGATTGAAGTATCCAAAATTTCATCTTATATTGATTCCACCAAAGATAAGAAAACAAAGATACTAATTGCAAAAACCCATTTTCATATGTGCCATTAAAAATAGATATAACTCCTTAGAGTGGAATCAATAGTAGTAAGCTGAGCCTCTTTGTTTTGTCTTTCCATTGGCAATACAAAAAAACACTTGCATGAACTAATTTAGCAATTGCTAAATGGCCATACATTTATCTTAATTGGCTAGCCCAAAAGCAAGTGAAGTAATTTTTTTGCTGTCATTCTATTAAGGGAGACTTATATTTTGTGATTGTGGGCATAGTGTTATTGGCATAACAAATTTCATGCTCAGGGATATTATGAAGAAAAGCATCCAGACATAACCAAGCATGTATAATAAATTTACTTGTAACAACAAATTCTAAAGTAGACAATTAAGCTCAATATTAGTTGACTTGCATGTGTATTTGTGAATTGAATCCCAACAGCATTGAGAAGATGGAATAGAAGGAATAGATGACAAAACTGTGTCATGAAATTTCTGGCAACTACACAATATATTGTCATACATTGTTGAAGAAAAAGCATGAACTCTACCACTGCTGTAGTGATGTGCATGTAATATGAATGGTGATACTTCTGTTTCTTTGGTTTGTGACAGAGAGCACCCATCATTTGGCAGCAAGTGGAAATCTTCATGAGTTGGTGATGGTTCTCCCAATGATGGAGTTGGTGGCATTGAGAGTAGTGATGGGACATGGGACAACAAAACAAGATAGGGCAAATGGAATCTTATTTTCTCATAAAATCAAGAATCTTATATAATTATTTTTACAAAATTCCATGTGACCTTAATAGGCATACCAAGTGTTAAAATAGCAATTATCATATTATTTTTTTAAAAAGACTAAGTTGAGGTTGAGAAAATGCCCAATCATGACATATTCCAGAAAGCCCAAACAGAGACCAAGGCGTTAAAGACTCTCTACTATTTTACTATTATTTTTCATGTTACATTCAAAAATGTCTAACATTTGCCAAGTCAAAAAGTTTATTAACAAAATTGGTAATTTTCTTTAACAATCAAAATATTCTCCTCTATTCTCTCACTACTCCATACAACTTACAGCAGTTTATGACTCTTCAGTGATAAATACTAAATGGTAATCAGGTGATATTTACACAAAAAGGAATGTAAACTGCTATATTTCATGCAATTCTTCAGTCATAACTTTAAATACATATCTAACTTTGTGTGTTCAGAATATCTTTATGATATGGATCATATTTTATGGTACTTAAACATACCTAATTGAAAGTAAATGTGTGAGTAAATTATAACAATAGCATCATATCCTTGGGTCAACAGCATCTCAACAATAACTTCTACCATGACAATCCTAACCAATGCTCATCTTGGTGGAAATGGAGAATTTTCTATTTACATACAAAATTAGGAAGTGATGTCAATTATGTGAATCAACAGCAGACATTAGTTGCCTATATTTCAATGACATCAGTAACACCCAGGGCCAATGATTAATTTTATCAACCATGGGCATAGAATGCACTATTAAATCAGAAATATTGATAACATTCATGTGTTGCATCTTAATTTTTGTCATTGACCCCAAATGAGTTGCTATTGCTTTGTTTTATTTTCTTGAGTGTTTATCAAAACAATTGACTGTAGGGAATATAACCAGCAACAACACAAGATACATAATTATTACTGTTGATTCAATTCAGCTCTCATGAACAATAAAAAAATATAGAATAGTGCCATATGTATTTTAGATTGATATTTTTTATAATACTTTTGTAATTGGCTTTTTTATAGTTGTAAAATGGAGCTTCAATTATAAAAGCTGCATTCAATGATCTTTTGACAAAAAATGGAAATGATGAGATATTAGTCACAAATGGATTTCTCAAAAAGTATCTTTATCTTCAGGATGATATTACAGCCATCATCTCCAGTCAAGATGACTAGAACCAAAAATCAATAATCAAAAATGACAAAATATTGGTATACCCAGGGATGTTTTTTCACACAATTCAAACACTATATCTCAATGTGCAATCATAAATATAACAACAGTAACTAAAAAGTTGTGTTCTTTACTTGTATCTAATCTCTTGCCATTGGACAGGATCATTGCAAATTATATTTGTTTCCTTTGAACTTTTTGCCCATATGCTGAGTTCTATCCCTATCATTTCCATCCTTGTAATATCATTTTACTGAAGAGAAATACCAATTGTTTCATGGCAAAGTTGCAGTTAGATTCAAAATGGGATACATTTGATAATTGAAAATGATTCAAAATACAACTTGAAAAAATCACAAAGGCAGCAGAGCCTCATAGATTTTTTAAATGTGATTCTTTTCTTGGGAGTAGATCATAAAGCAGAAAATATTTCTTGAATTTCACTTTTTGTGACAAAATTGCACAAGCACTAATTATGAAAATACGTGCAAGATATGACATGCTGCTTATGACATGAGAATTTAATACAGTAAATAGTAATTAAAATGGGTACAGACAAGGTCAAGCAAGGTATATCAGTTGCTGATGCTGAATTGAATGAATTGAAGCATATCATCAATGGGGAAATTATTGGGCTTGATGGATGTGAAAGAAGCAAAAAAACACACACTCAAAATACTTCACCAGCATTTATAACTGTTATTATTCATGGATCTCTATCAATGTATATGAATATAATAGTAGCCAATTGTGTTCAAAATTTATCATTTCTATAATTTCACTCTGTCATGGCCAGTCCAACTAGTAAAAAGGGTTCAAGAATACATAGAGACATCAAGGTATATTAGTTTATCATCATCCAAGTCAAATTCAGTGCTAGGTGAGCCATGTACAATTCTCACACAGATTATTATATTGGCTTTTCTGAGTAATAGCTTATAATATTGACAAGTTGAGTTGGTTGTATTGTGCTTTTTATTGCTAAATTTTGTTAGCAGAATCATTGTGATTAATGGTTGCTAGTTGGATATTGGCAAAAATTCTCTTATTTTGTGATTTAGATTTGTATTTTAGGGGGATATGAAATCAAAGAATAGGGTTTCCACTAAATAAATCAATATATGAATAAGAAGATGAAAATGGGTTCACCTTGCTTGCAAATCACTGATCCATGTCTTGTGGATGTAACTAGCTGGAGCAATGCTGTTCTCCTGAATATAGGATGCATTACTATCAATGATTATAATTTGAAAATATTGTTTGGAATAAAAATCAAAAGTATTTAAAAATTATATTTAACAATAACTGCTATATTTTTGAAAAAAATGTTAAGATAATTTTTTCATTTTTTATTCTACTTTGAGCTTGACAAGAGCAAGCAGTGATTTTGTTTTGTAGTTCAAATCTTGACAATACTGGAACATTATTGAAATAACAGCAAGTACTTAAATTGAACAGGAAAATGAACTATTTCAATGATCAAGATCAAATACAAATATCAATTAATAAATGGCAACAACTAATGTACATGTTCATTGGGCCATGATAAGAAAAGTTCTGGAATACTTGAAACATCATTGAATTTTGGATGTCTTGTTTGCAAGCTGTGTTTGTCACTCTAGAAATTCTAGTTGGGATTATCTATATTTCAACACAATACTATGATTTTATTGGTTATAGTTGCAGTCATATTTTTTACCCACTGTAATCATTCTTAACTGTTAAAAAATGAATTCAGTTTAAATGGTCAACTTTGGCAAACAAATTGATTTCATGATTCATCTGAAGCTATGCACAACTTCTTTAGTGCTTTTAACTGAGTTTTTGTATTGTTTTTCAATTTTTTTGAAGAAAAAGTACCAAATATTCTGCAAAAATATTGCTCTTTTTTTTAATATGACTGAATATGAAATAATAAAACATCTTTCAACACTAGGGAAAATTTCTTGACCAAGAAATAAGAATGAAAAATTTACTTACCTTTTATCTGATCCTTCCTTTGTTGACGTTCAAGATTTGCTCGATCATTGTAACAGGAACATGAAAAATTACCAAAAAACAAGAAAATATGGTATGTTATCTGTAACTCTTTAACCTTTTTCTTTCTGATTTCCGTCACATGCCAATGAATGCATGAGATTGACACTAAAAAGATGATATGTAGCAATGTAGCACAATAAAATATGTAGAAATTTTTTTCCAAAATTTGAAAACACCAAGGGGCCGTGAAAAAGTATAGTCCTAATGATGTCATAAAGAATGATATTTTTCATTTTTATAAATCCTGCAGAATCATTTAGCCCTTGAAAAAAATATTTTGGGTACTGTACCCCAATTCGAATCTGTTTCCAAAATTTGTTTTGACTTGCAAAAGCACCAAAGGCCACCTGGAAAACGTCAGATATTGTTTTAACGTCAAACTCCTTCAAATGGGATGACGACATACAAGTAAGTAAGTAAAGGGTACCACACCATAAGTATAGTACCTACATACCTGTAGATACTTAGTGTAATACTCCTACCGTATTAAGTAGGAGTAGCATACGCAGTATGCCATTTTGTAGAGAGATTGAACGGGCCGGGCGGGCGGGCACGCAGCCACATGCAGCATGCAGCAGGAAGGAATGCAGACAGATGCAGACAACAATAATACCATACTTGAAAATAAGTAGTGGTCAGCCGTAGATCCTACCTAGGTACTGTAGTCTTGTATTGCTATGTTATTTTAAAAATATGACAGTTCAGGGCCAATAAGGGTGTTTTTGGGCCTCAATTTGTCCGCCAGGAAATTGGGACTTCTACACATCATTGGAAAGCTCTCTTCAGGGGCTTTTCAACAGTGTGTGTGATAAT
>JALLOT010003211.1:0-10032 GCA_036939595.1 Thalassiosira livingstoniorum | reverse complement strand
TTACAGTGTATTAACTATTTATTTCAAAGATAATGACAGGGGCAATGTGATGCTAGTCATAACAACAACAATATTACTGCAACTACAAAACTTTTGGTCCAATCTCCAATTCCATTGGGCTGGTGTTTGGAACCCATATGAGATGATTATGATTATGGGCATGTCATTTGAGAGATTGGGGGACACATGAGTATATGACAGTGTCCATAAAGGAACTTGTTTTACTAATAATAGAGATATGGTGGATCCAGAGATGTGTTGGATGATGAAGGAAATGTGGATTGTTTTGTAGGATTTAGACATTTAAATGAGTAGAACAAAGTGGGAGGTTAGTTGGTAATTTCAAAAACCACTGTTTAAAGTTGTAGCACTAGAGCAAGAAATGGTTTTGTCACTGTATGCTGTTGGAGTTGGAGGGAAGCTTGAACAAACAGTGTTGGAATGTAAATTACAAGTGCAAGTTGTATAAAAGGGTTGACAAATCCTGAATCTTGAGTGCTTCAGTAGTACCAATGACGTAAACAAACCATGATGAAAATGGTAAACAATGGGATGGGATGGGATTGGTCCTGGGGCACTTGTTCAACGATGTAAACAATATATTCAATGTACAATGCAGTTTTATTTGAATGTCAAGACATCAAAAGAGTATCGATTGGGTAGGGACAGAGATCATGGGAGTTGCCTTGAGATTTAATGTATCTGTAATTGATTCATTGGTGGATGTTTGCAAGTGTTCCAACTGCTCCAAAGTTGTGTTGTTGGTTGCTGTTTTAGGGGGTGGATTGATATTAAGGGGTTGGTGTTGATGAATAGCCAACAATTATCCATCTGTGCAAACAGTAGTTGTCAAACAAAAATTTATTGCTCCTCAGAAAGGTTTTTGAACAAAAAAGATATGTATGTAAATAAATGAACTTTTGTTTCATTTTTAAAATGTGTATATTTTGAATTTTTAGGTATTCATTCAAGATTTTTTCCTGAGAATACCTGCTAAACTTAGATGTACACAACAGCACACAATATAGATGTAGGGCATAAAAGAAGAACTTGGAGGGAGAATATTTTGAAAAATGCATGCAGCTCAATTTTTCTCTTTGACCATACCCCAACAACAATAAAAAACTCTCTAACACAAGTAACCATGAGTAGTTTATCAAAATATAATTGTCTACAGTATTATATTCATGTGTGAAGTCTTCAAATGTTGGAAGAGTTTTTGTTATCTACTATTTCCCTGTAGTCTGTGAATCTGGTATTTCCCTTGCAATCCAATGTTTTACCACCTCAATTGCATTGTTGAAATATATTGGACTAGAAAAAATCTTGATGGTTTAAAAATTCATAAAGCATATTTTAAATGCTCTTTTAGATTTTAAGAAAAAATGATATTTGAAGATAATATATGTGGTACATGATGGAAAATAATTCATTAGTGTTGATATTCAGTGTTAACAAGGTTGATATGAGAGCCAATGAAAGAAACGTTTTTCTTGTTCCCTATTGAAATCATTTAGAAAAAGAACAAAAAAGTTCTCTAAAGGTCTCTAGTTCACAGTTCACCATCTCATCAAAACTTCAATTTTGTTTTTGAAAGAATAATTACTGATTGTACTCACAAGAAGGTTAAATTAGACACTATGTCACCATAGAATCTTTTTGGGCAATGTAGCTCACTCCAAATGGTTAAGGGGCTTGTAGGCATCTCCACAAGAATGATATGAAATAGTTGTTCAAACCAAAAGGGTATTGAATGATCATTATTTCTCCATTGAAATCTTATTCTTCCTATGCCATTTTTGGACAAACAGATACCAAAAAAGGAATTCTTCAATATAATATATGAGACAGAAGTTTGGGACATCCCCCAAAAACAAGAACCACACCAGTACCATATACTTTGGTTGAGGAGCTGTCCTCAAGGTAAACTAGGTAACACATATCAATAATAAGCAGGTGGGAGAACATAAATACTCTCAAATTCAATTCTTGTTGTCAATAATAGGAGAGTGATGTTTGAAGCAAACAAATCACAGAAATTCATTGGCATTTTAGTTTTGTCTAGCTCTTGTATGTAACAATTAAAAATAAAGCATAATTGATAAAATTAAAATATAAGTTGTAATCTACTAAATAAGTCATTTTTGACTGTGTATTTGAATTTTTCAGTATTCATAATTTTTGGATGATGATATTGTATTGCTTCTGGACTTGAGGGGAAAATAATATTCTAAAACCCTATTGTCTTTCAAAACAGGCCTGAGAGGTCTTGACCTGAATGGTGCTGAGTCAATACAAGCATATTACTTTAGCACCATGACAACAGATCCCAAATCCACTGCCAAATGCTGCTGCAGCTGTTAGGGCCCTCAGCACACCTCACACTTGCTACCTGTGTAAGCAATAAGTATCTACAACAATAACTTGTTATTAACTAGCTGCCAGATAATGAAACTGAGCCACATATGGTACTCCAAGGCACCAATCATCATGACAAGGGAGACAGCGGCATCTCAACAATGCTGTGTCACTCTTGCCCCTTGCCCACTAGAATAATATAATAATGTTTGTTACCTAATTATTTATTATCAACAGTCTATGAAATTTATAAGTATATTACTAACCAGGTAACAAAATAGAGCTCATTAATTAAAAGAAATTAGGCAGCAGTATGAGGAAATTGATTTGATAATTTGATATTATTTTGTCAAAGTTTTCCAAGAGCATTCCACTCCATCAAACTGTCTATGTCCGCACATGTGAGAAAAAAACAGTAAAGATCTTTTGGGCACCTCAAGTTTTAATTTTTTCTCACTTGAGCGGACACAAATTCAACTGCATGCAATTGTGAGTGGATTTTAGACACACCTTTCTGGTTTGGAACTTGTGCAGCACTTGTTCTCAATCAGAAAGGTGTGACTGGAAAATTCTCTCCAGTCAACAGTGCAGTTACATACGGTGTCATCAGGATCAAGAGGCAGAACGTTCATGATTTTTTTCAAGTGGATGCTGTAATTTTTGTATGACACATTGAGAGTAGGTCTAGAGTCTGGTTTGTTGATCATGGAATCCTGAGTAAAGTTTTTGAGCTTGTTTGGTAAAATTGACAACTCAATCCTGAAAAAAATTGGAAGCAATTCTGGTGGCTCCAATGGGAGCTCCTAATATTCAAATGCCTTCTACTATTTTGTTGTATGGCTGTGTTCGTGATTTGATTTAGAGAATTATTTCAGTGTTCAACTTGTAGAAACTCTGAGTTCTTTGTTATTTGACAAAATTCTTTGGATGGCTGAGGTACTGGGCTTGAATTTTTATTGATTTATTTTTCCTTCATGATTCATAAGAAGGGACCTGAATGTATTACATAAAATCTTGTTATCTTTGATTGAAGTCACTTGGGTCTTGTCATCCATAAATACCTTAAGATTTGTGATGTACCCATATCCATCATCACCCAAGACCCCTGTTGCAACTCTTTGTACCACTCTTTAAAGAATACTTTGTCCAGAGGGACTTGAGAAAGATGGAACAACAATTCCACAAATAGAGGAGACAAGGGGAAACTTTGATCAAGCTCTCTTCCATGGAATGGTGTCTCCTTTTGTTTGTAGAGGAGTGTTCCTTTGGATCTGTACAGTAGGTGACTAAGTGCTGTTTCTAGAACTATTTTGATTTAAGATTGGGTGAAAATTGGATTAACTCCAAATCATTCAAAGAAATCAATTGATTTGTGTTGTACACAATGAATTCACCACTGTTTTCATTGAATATTTTAATTTTTTTTTCAAACTACATCATTTGCTGTAAGTGTTTTCAAATTATATTGAGCACTTCATTGTTGTCTGGTTTCAGTATTTTATTGTAAAATATTTCATTATGAGCAGTATTGGTTACTCTCTCCTCTATGACTCATTTCAACTCATATACACTTGGGTGGTATTCAGCACAAAAACAATATCAACTGTTGGTAGACATTCAATGCAATCAATGGTCGATGGGTAATGGTACTGCACACATTCAAATGATCATACCCACACCAACAAAAACCCCAGTACTCCTTTTGTCAATTCCACAAGCAGAAACTTGGGAATAACATCTAGCAAATGAGTCTTGTAATAATTAACCCAACGTTTCAAAAAATAAATTGTATGATTAATGCGCCCATTTGCTAAGACCACCCTGGTACTTACTAATGGGTCTGCTTTACCTCTTCCCCATGGCTTCTTTTGATGTGGTGCTCACAAAAGCCATTTCACCTTGTTGAAAATTTCAGAAGTTAGTCTTCCAATGTGTTGGGTAGCTCAAAATACAACAGGTATTTTTTGGATATTAGAAACCGGCAAATGAGAAGTAAGGACAAAGATGGTGAGGGTTGGCCCATAGTCAACACACTCTGTCTCTTGCTCCAACTCCAAGCAGAGCTGTGATCTCAACCCAGAAACTGCTATTTCATTTAAGTGCCAATGATTCATCACCACCTTCCCTCTAAGTTATGCTGCATTATTTATTATTTTTTGCCCACATGTTTTTCTCTAATGCAGGACGCAGGACAGACGGCTAAACAAGACCAAAAAACATGTTGTGAATCGTGAATCCCAACTCCCAATTCCCAATGACGACCACACAAAAATAATTCCAGATTCCGTCCTTTGTGCATCAGACACCCACCAACAATAATACTTACCATCACCATGAGCAACATCCACGGCCTCCACTCCCTCCGCAACGATCGAACCAACAACCGCAGTGACTCCGACGACGAAAGCAACGAAAACCGCTACGTCGGGGGAGTAGATTCCCGCGGAGGAGGTTCCGGTCTCGCCGTGCAGCCCAATCCCGAACACGGAGGAAGGAGTGCTTCCGATGCCATTTTCAATCTAGCCGATCCCAGCCATGCCAGCGGAGGAGGAGGAGAAGTTGGTGGTGGCAGTGGGAGTGGTGGAAGTGGAGGGGAAATTCGAAGAACCATCACGATGTACCGCTCCGGATTCACCGTGGACAACGGTCCGTATCGACGATTGGACGATCCCGCCAATGCCGAGTTTCTAACCTCGTTGGCACGGGGGATGGTTCCGAGGGAATTGTCGGAAGAGGCGCAAGATGGGGATGGGGGGGAGGTGATGGTGGGATTGGTGGATCGGAGGGGGGAGGATTATGATCCGGAACGGCATGGGGCTGCTGGCGGAGATGGAAGTGGAAGTGGCGGAAGTGGAGGGTTTCAAAGTTTTTCGGGAGAAGGTCAATCTCTCGGAGCCTCCTCCGCCGCTGCTTCCTCCGCATCTTCCAATGGCGTCATTGACCCTTCCTCCCCGGTAAATTCCACAGCGCCACCCACGGTCGATGCCTCACGACCATCCACCTCCATAGCGGTTCGTTTGCTCAATGGAAAACGCCTCGTGGTGAAAATCAACCTCGATTCGCCAGTTTCGACTTTGGGGCAGCATATTGGCCAGCAGAGTGGGGGGGATCCGTATACATTGACGGCGGGGTATCCTCCCAGAGTGGTGGAGGATTTGAATTTGAGTATTGAGGAGGCTGGGTTGAAGGGGGCGCAGGTGGTGGTGAAAAAGGCTTGAATTCATTGAGGGGGATGGCCGAAGAATCCATATGTAAAGACGAATAATGTGAGGGAGCAAGTGGGAGCCACTGTTGAGAAATGTGCAAAGCTCACTTGAGAGTTTTCCCTGTGTTGATCAGCAACAAATATGACCCTATTTTTCAATTGGATGTAATAAAATAATGTTGACACGGTGAACAGGGACTTAGCTTTGTAACTTGAATTCGGTTTCCACCTTCATGAATCCCTTATGTTTTTCGATGAACTTTCATGCAAAATGATTGTTTTTTTTTCGTTTGTAAAAGAGATCGCTCTATTTATTGCCACTCAAATTTGTACACTATTTGCCAGTCAAATCGTGAGCTTTGATTTTTTGCCATGAATTTGGTGGTGCAGATTTCTCAACTGAAGGACAAACATGCCATTCATGGTGTTGTCTTGAAATTTAGTCTGAAGGGGATAGTTTAGTGGGCGTTGGTCTGTAACCTTTGCTGGTAAAAGTAGAGAGGACCCACATCAATAGAAAAGATCATTCTCTTGGAATGTTTTTTTTTGCTGGAACAGTCATGCACTATTGCAGCTTCCAGGTTCGTGATATTTTTTGAGCTTGATTCCATTCAATAAGGACAAGAGAGATATATAGAATACAAAGTTTTCATTGCTCTGTCACCTATGTGTAGATTGCAAGTCAAATCGTGCATCCCAATGTCAGGTTGAATCATCTGAGCTGTTTAACCCAATTAAAACACGCAATTACCTTGCTATTTCATGACTTCTTTTGTTGATACATCATGTTACTCCTTTCTCACTTTTACAGTAGCTGATTAGCAGCAATAATGCTTCTTACATAGGACTGACATATTGGATTGGATAATCTAATGAAATATTGATATTAGCAATCAATGGCACATGGCTGTAGGCTTACTGTTATCGGTATAATCATCAAATGCACTCTCCTTTTCCTATAAATGTGATGTTCGTTATGAACAGAATCATCGGCATAGAAATTGATAATGTGTTGCAAATCTCAAATTAAATCACACATATTGTGAATCTACAGTGATGATTGTCCCATGGTTGCCTTGATGTTTTATCCAGTAAGTAGGCTGTTCAACTCTTCCAATCTGTTCAAGAGTTTTGATCCATTCCCTCCAAGGAAGTATCTGTAATCAAACTCTACATCATACCAATGAAACACTTTGAAGCTGCAAGTATGTTGAATTCACAACATATAAACATTGATACTACTGAAACCTCAGTGCACATGCATGTTGATCCCCTGATCCAAACATTAGGACATTTTTATATTTGGATGATTTTTGGATGCTGATTAAATAATGCATCTCTAAGGACCAAATAAGAAGTGATGTTTATGAAATTGATCAAAAAAGAAAAAGTGTAATGCTGATATGAAATACTTGACCTCTATGGAGTTTTGTGTAAAATTGGTATGTGTAGAAATGATCAAGGTTAAAACTTTAATTTTAAAGAAGTAGACAACTGAAAGTCAAAAGTAAATTGTGAACAGTAAGTGTTGAGCCCTATGAGATAAAAACCAAGTTTTGTGCCTTGCATTCATGGCCTTTTAGTTTCAAAAAATTCCATCACTTTTAGTGCATCCCAAAATTTTTCTCAGTGTACTTTAGGTTGCCAAGACCTGCTGACAGCAATAATCACAAAACCCAGTCAGTTTCCAATACATTGACTGCAACAATATTAGAATTAGAAATCTCATAACAACAGGGAAAATGCTGCTTCTTTGGTTAATTAGAGGTAAATAAACTGAACCAAAAATGTGTCTTTGAGTCTTGGATATCAGTAAGAGGCAACTTTGGATGATACCTCACAAACTAGTCCCAAGAAAGATATTAAGGTACACTTCAATAAGCTCAAATAAATCACACAAGCTTTTTTGTAGCATATTGAAGTAAGTCTATGTCTATTAGATGTACATTACAAAATACTAAAATACAAAAATTATAAATTTTGATTTTTTTCAAAAAATTATTACAAAATTCAAATCTAAGTCATATCTCCTAGATAAATGTCATTTGACAAGCAATGGGTGTGTATTCCAAAGAGGGGGAAGCACAGTAAAAATATGAAAAATGCAAACCAAAATATATTTGTTCAAACTTAGAAATCTGTTAGATTTGTATAAATAATGATGTTTGCAAAAATCAGACAGATCTCAAGTTATCTCAAAAAGCATGTTTTTTAGAAAACACATAGCAATTAATAGTAATTATAAATATTTTTATCAAGTGGCAAAATGATAGGAAACTTGGCTTTTGTTTTGACCAACCAATACATGAAAAAAATATTGCAGTTTTTATCTCTTCATTTTGATAATAACCTAACAACCCATTATACTCTTCATGCACTTGCTCCTTCTCCTCCTCCTCCTCCTCTACCCATTGTAATCAGTAGTCCTACTGATCTCCTTGACATATCCTTAGGTTCTTTTCTTCCTCCTACTTGTCTTTGGTCTTGTCACTGAGCTTTATGGATACTATGAGACTTTGTATCAGTTCCTTTGTTGCACCTTTTATGAATAGATGTCAATTGATACTTTGCTGTTGATAAGATTTCCAGATTATGGCTTTGTGACTTCCAAGTGATGTTGCCGAATCAATGATGTTGTGCTGCTCCATCTGAAATTGAAAATATTCTGCAGAAGGCTTTATACCAGAATATCTTATATCCTGTTGATTTTTTTTGCTGGAAAACCCAAAAAAACATAGAAACTAACCTTTTTACGATGTCATTGCTTGCAAAAAATTGTCAACTATTTTAATAAGATCATCAGACAGGTTCAAATTTTTCAATCCTTATTTCCAAATATCAAGCTTCTGCAGTGCCATACTTCAGATATATTACTTTGAAGAACACAAATATTTAAACTTACTAGACAAAAACTTCTGTTTTAATTGCTTGTATAGTGTTGCCTTTGCTCTGTACAATCAAACCAATCCCCATTAAAATTCATTAAAAATTGAGGGGCGTATAGTGCAATATGATAATTTCAAAAACAGTGCTTTATATTCCTCGTTTTAACTTTTCACCCTTATTGTTTACAGGGTTAAATAATGTATTAATGAAGAAATTAGTATATCCATTAGATTTTTTGTTGAAAACATTTTTACAATTACTACAATAATTATTGCCTGTGTTTACATGCATGTCATGTGCCTCCTACCATCAATTCCTACTATTGGTGTGCCTTTCTTTTCTGGGTAATTTTCCTGTAGTAAAAATGGAGTCTTCACATCCTTGTCTTCTGGTAGGAACATGCTGTCTTCCATGCTTCATTACCTTGAGAGCAATGTTTGTTTCTGAATGCTTTCTTACTGTTTCTTGTTACTTAATGAAGGTACCCTCTACCAAGACAGACCAAACCAAACCAAAGATCCCCACTTGTGAAAAGCAGTTTTTATTCCATTCATGCAACAATTAATCTCTCATACAATCATCCCTTTAGGTTTTATGTGTGTCTTTGGTTTGAACTTCTTTTTTATCCCTCCATATACAAATCTCATCACATTCATTAAATACATTGAAAAATGTGATTTTACTAGACTTGATTAGTGAATCCTTGTTTCTCAGTGAAAATTTGAGCTTTTCTCTTATTTGTTTTAATAAAAATCTGAAACTCTATTCTTGATTTCTATTGTCTTGATTGGGGGGAGCACACTTCAAAAACTGAAATGGATTTGTATCTTCTCCTAGATTGTACACTGCAAATGAAAACTATTTGGTGAAAGGTTTTATTGCAGAAGATCTTTTGAACCCACTCATCAGCTTTTTGCATGAAAAACCAAAAAATGTAGAATTGCACCTTTTTCTTACCAAAAGGCTTCAAGTTTCAAATTAAGGTATAAACTTTTTTTTAAACCATCAAACAGTTTTTTATGTCTGATTTTTTAAAATATTAGTTCCTGTCAAGCAAACATCTGTTTATACTTTGTACTTTTGTCCTAGGTGCAGCTAGTTGCTGGGAATGGGGAATATAATCTAGAGTAATGTGGTGATTTGAGATCATTAATAAATTATGAGTGTTCTATTTATTGTTTTCCCAGGCTCATTAGCTGGTAGCCTCTGGTGCACCACTGGTGTGATCTACCTACCATAGGAAGCTAGTATCTTTTTCTATGATATTTTTGTGGCAGCTACAATTTGCCAGTTGTAAAAGCACATTCAATCCCAGCATACTCCTGTAGTCCTGTGGTTCTGCATGGCCAACTGCAGGGTCACCCTCCCAGCCATACCTGCTCTCGGCCAATATTTGAGACACAAGACAACTGAATACAGTTTTAAAAATGTCTTAAACAGATAAATAACAACCTGTTTTGGAGCAATGCTAAAAAAATGTTGGTTTGTTTTTGGCCAAATTCCTGTTATATCCATGGTTATGATATATCTGAATGGGTAGCTTTGCTCCATTGCATTTTTGTGATGCTCTCTTTGAGCTGATC
>JALLOT010003210.1:0-11567 GCA_036939595.1 Thalassiosira livingstoniorum | reverse complement strand
CACCACCGCTTCCCTCCAGAGAAATATCCTGGCGCGATTTGAATGTTGAAATAGAGCAAGCTTGCTTGGATAGCAGTTACAATGATGAAACTGCCCGAAACACATCATATGAAGGGAGGAATGACACCAGCCCCTTCACTGCGACACAAAACCCCAGGCACACTTTCCACACCTTCGCAAGAAATGGCAACTGCAAGCCGGATCAAATATCTTGGAGGAATCTATCTCTTCAAGAAGCGATAGAGAGTGCAAAACGAAATTCGGCCTCAGATTATCCTTTTGTCGAAGAAAACAATCAAAGGTGTTCTTCTGTTGGAAATGACCATTTGCCTCAAAGTTCCAATTCATCGCTGCACACCCAAACTCAAGATGACACCATCACCGAAAATATCAATAATTTGATTTCTACAAATAATTATCATTCTTCGCGTGAAAATGTATTATCGCAACGTCTTCCCCAGAACCAGTTGCATCAGGAAAGTGTAAGTTGCAACAATAAAGATACTCGCCACCTGCATCTCCGACAAGGGAATCAACTTCAACATCAGCTGCCAAATCAGTTATCATGGCGCAATAATTCAATTCAACAAGCTTTGGAACAAGCGAAATTGAATTCTTACTCATGGCGCAATCTTGGGGATGTAGTGGAAGATGTCAAATGCTTGTCCAACAACTTGGATTCTTCTGTGGAGTCAATGGGGAATTGCGTTGTTGATGTCGCTGGAATACATCAATCGTATGAGGCAGGGGGAATGGAAGCCGTACAAGAAATGCTGAACGAGAGCCAACGTAGTGGAATCGGTGAATCTGGGGAAAACTATGATCGCAGCACTAGTATTGTCAGTAGCAGCAGGAACAGCAGAGTCAGTAATCTGAGCAATACCAGCCACAGCAACCTGAGCAATACCAGCAATCATCGAGGGTGGGATAACTTAGACGGTCTCGACGAGGCCATGGAACGTGCCATTCAAAATTCCATCACCCTAAATAGAGGTGAGGATTGCCACCAAAACTACGATGACAACAATTCAATGAACGTCAGCGATACCGACGACCCGGAAACACACAGTTCGAACGAGGTAGACGTATTTGATGAAATCAACGACTCAGTTCGGAGCAATCTCAGCTCTAGAAGTGATCCTGCATCTCTGATTGCTCAAAAATCCAACCGAAGGCGATCATCTGCACACCGAGAGGGGTCTATTTCCAATGATCGCAACAACAGTGTTTCAAGTGGAGTTGGTGGGAGAACCAGTAGTGGGACGGAGGTTGTAGAACATATCGACGAGCCGGCACCACATCTGTCGATTGCTAGCCATGTGAATGCCGAAAGGCGGTTAAGGAGAGATCGAGAACGAAGGGAAGAACGACAAGAAAGAGGCAGTGATGTCGGAGACAACCATCGCAGGGGATTAGGAGAGCGCATTCGGAGCATTGGGGGGCTATCCTTTCGCAACCTTTTAGAAGCTGAAGTGCAGGTTGCCGGGGCAACGAGTTCAGACAACAATGCAGAAGGTTCGAGTGAATCATCAAGTGTACCGAGGAGAGGCCGATTCACATTGAAGAATTTACGTTTGCGTAAAAAGAAAAAATCCCGGAATCCTTCGTCTTCTTCTGTTGTGGGTGGGGATGGAGAACATTGAGGGTGCGTAGTAGAGTCATTTTTTTGATTTAAAACACTCTCATTTGTGAGCAGTAAATCTTAAAGTTTTAATTTGTTTGTTGCTTAGAGGGTATAGAGTTCTTTGGTGGATCGCCAGGTCATATTATTCCAAAGAGGACTGAATAAGGTTTAATTATCACTAGTCTCGCATTTGGTTATAAATATCTAACAATATGATAAGGTAGGATAAAGTATCGAAGAATTGTGAATCATCAAATGAACGAAGACATTGGTGGGATGCAGTAATAAAATTTATCTTGGGCACTTGCTAGCTTTTTCAATTTGACTTGTGGGTTGAATTTTGCTAGGTATCTACTAGTTGGTAGTAATTTCTTTTATTTTCCTCCAGTGATACCAGCACTTCAGACCAACTTAAGGTAACATGACAGTAGATGAAAAATAGGCTTGAGCATCACTGAAGCACATGATTTATTTCCACACGCCGTTTTTGTATTCTGTGTGGATGACCTTCTAGTAAATTCTTCTCAGATTTCACCAAAAACAAGCATTGACATGTTTATTAGTGACACAAAAGTTGGTTCTGTCCGAGCTTCGGATCAGCCAGCTAGAGTTCTTTCAAAAGAAAAAGAATGAAGCTGATGCGAAGCAGAGTTGTGTACAGGATTCCAGATGAATGTCTGTTACTCTGTCACAAAAATTATGTCACAAAAAATCAACAAAAATGAAAACCTAGATCGAAAAAAATATTTTCAAAGTTTTGTTTTCCACTAAATGTATGTAAAGTTTTAATTTTTTTCTAAAATAAAAAGACATTTTTTCTAATATATTTAAAATTTGCCGGTATAATAAAACCCTTTCTTTTCCTATAGGTATCGTAAGATTTTTAATACTGGTACAATAGGGTTTGAACATAATAATAATACCTTGGGACCAACCTGTCACTATTACTAGTAATAAAAATGCTTATATTTATTACCATAAAAAAATTAACACAAGTAATTTATTCTTAATAATGCTTTGAGTGTAATATTATTAGAGTATAAGAATAGTACTTACTTACCACCCATCAAACAACATACTTACCATCCATCAAACAACACCAATGACAACCATTCTCCACCAACAACACCCTCTGCTCACTCCGATTTCCTACACCTTCATTCAAATCATCCATTACACCGATTTCCTTCACCTTCATTGAGATCCTCCATCAACAACTGGTAAGTAATTACTGTTATCATTGCGGTTTGAAATCTAACTTGAATGAACAAAACAGGACAACGATAGTGAAAATAATGAAGGAAGCAACACGGCAATTGATTTGGCTCATCGCCACCGTCATAATTAGCTCATCGCCACCATCAAAACTTCCACCACGATGGATTTGACTCATATAGATCATTCAACTTGGACGCAGAGGCAGTGATGGCCATGGTCATGGAGGTGGCGATGGCCATGGACGTAGAGGCGGTGATGGCCATGGTCGTGTAAGTGGCGATGGCCACGGACGTGGATGCGGTGATGGCCATGGTCATGGAATTGGCAATGGCTACAGACGTGAATGCAGTGATGGCCACGGACATGGATGCGGTGATGGCCATAGTTGTGGAGATGGCGATAGCCACGGATGTGGAGACAGTGATGGCCATGGTCGAGGAGGTGGCAATGGCCATGGACGTGGAGGTGGCAATGGCCACGGACGTGGAGGTGGTGATTGCCATGTTTGTGGAGGTGGCAATGGCCACGGACGTGGAGGCAGTGATGGCCATGTTTGTGGAGGTGGCAATACCACCATGATGTATTTAACTCATTCTGTTCATTCAACTACCAACGACGTCAATAAAAAACCAATGATGAAGGCAATAACAACAACTCATTCATTGCAATTAATTTGGCTCATTGCCACCAACATAATTGGCTCATCACCACCATCATGGATTTGGCTCGTTCAACTATCAACAACGTCAATAATAAACTAACAATGAAGGCAGTCACAAACAATGCATTTACAGCAATTAATTTGACTCATTGCCACCATCATAATTGACTCATCGATTTGGCAAATTTGGCTCACTTGACTACCAACGACGTCAATAACATACTAATCATAAAGGCAACCACAGCTACACAGTAGAAATCAAAGAAGGTTCTTACTCCGGGGAGCGATTTTGATCACTGTAGCGGTTGTAAGGCCATTTAATTACCTTAATTATTTTACATGTCTGGTTTGGATTGGAACATGTTGAAGAAAAAAAAATCGTCTCATTGTGAAGACCACATGTTAAAGAAGGCCTATTTACTTGCATTTTTTATAAAAATTCGGCCAAAATAATTGGTGTTTTGTGTAGAAAATCGCTCTGTCAGCGCCCTGTGCAATGTTTTTGAGTAAAAATTTGCTTGCATGTCTTGGAAGTACCAAAAATCATGATTTTGCACCCTGACTTGTTCCCTGGAACTGTTCTCCGTTCCATGTCATGTTTTATGTACAATACAATCTATTGCCACTTAATGAAAAATAATAGACCACATCATAATGATTGTTCTCCACACGTCACTCCTTTGTGCTCACTTACTGTAAGTACTTTCATTATTACTACTTACTTATAACATACAATATCAGTAGTAGTATTATCTTAGTAGTACATACCTAAATTTTACGATTCCTAATATAAGAGTAGTACAATACATAACATATTATGTACAGTACATTAAGTAGTACTGTACTACAGTAGCAAAGTAGTACATTAGCATATTTTCACAATTCGTTTTTTTTTTTCAGGATCCCTTTTCTCAATACATCCACAATGGGATTTCTTCGGGCCCTTTGAATGCAGCATCCTCATGCCACACCCCTGACAACATCAACATCATACACCACCCTTATTGTACTACACTTTACCCACCCATAGTAAGCATTTCAACTGTGATCACCTGTTGTTGAACAATCTCATGAACAAACAAATCCGGCATCTGCACTACTGTGTCATATCCATTTGCCATTGTGTTACTTTATTGTTTTTAATTGATCAATATATGTCACGCTACCGTATTGTCTTATCACAAAAAATATGCCACTGTATTATTTTTAGAAAATGCATTTTTAACTTGGTGGTGTATATCTGATTTATACGTTGTCGTCTTATTTTTCAAAAGGTATTTTTCACACAAATTTTGGATACGTCACTGTATAATTTTTTTTCATACGGTGTTGTAATTATTTTTCTCATGCTGCCGTACATTTTTTTTCGTTTTCACTTCTTTATACGGTGGTGTAACAGATTTTACGTTTTTTGGTCAATATGGATTCTGAGTTCAAGAGCAGTGTCATATCGTCAATAGAAGCCACCTGGGAGTGGGATACAAAGCTATGCATTCCGATAGGAGATGAAATCATTGACATCAGTGGCTGTGTAGGGAAGGATTCCAAAAGTCTATCGCGGTCAGATCAACCCTCACATTTTCCAAAAGGGTCAAAATACCAATTTCCTTCAAAATATCATGGCAAGGACTCCTTCTCCGATTTAGTGAAAATGTTGGATGAATCTTGTAAGGGATGTGACCTAACCGTTCCTACTGGCAGTCATACAAATGAATCACCATTTCGAGTTTTCACAAAAACAATCATTTGCACATGTGGTTGCAGATCTCAAGCAAATCCCAAATTCGAGGAAGGGAAAATGTCTAAAATTGGAATAAAAAGTGAAACAGTCAAATTACAAACGACACCTGGAGAGAGACGTGGAATGGATGCTATGACAAAAAAAAATGCAACCAAAGAAGAAAGCCACTGCCAACTCTGCACGTAACTCTGGTGGTACATACTCGGAGAATCAACCATCTGCTAGAAGAAATTTTACGTCCGCCGCAACTTCCAATGACAAAAAATGCAAAATGAAATTAATTGTCTTTATGGGTGAAGATCAGCGCTACTATTTATCAATAAAATCTAATTTGCATCACAATGGCCATCCTGAAATTCATCCAGACAAAAAAAATCAGAAATGAAAGCAACATTAACCCAGACAAAATGTTGTGGCTACTCAAGATGGTTCGGATAGGCATGAAAAGTCACACTATCGCCAACGTCTTGATGGAGATGGATCCCGATTCAGTTTACGATGAAAGGATGATAAGAAATCTCATGGACAGAATGAAGAAAGCTGAAGAAATTGAAATGGGGATTGGGCATGATTGTTCCAGTGCTGAAAAGGCCATGCAATATCTCAAAAGGTGAAATTATGTTTCGTTTTAGTTTTTTTCTCATTACCGTATTGAAATTAACATGTTCACATATTGTTTTTTAAAAAATTGATGAATATGACATCACCGTATGGAATACAATACGCCACCATATTCATTCGATAATTCAATGATACATCATCGTATCAATGGGAAAATTCAATTCATTCATTACGTCACTGTATTGTTTTTTCTTACCACGTCACCGTATAATAAACAATCACGTCATCGTGGTGTATTTCATACTACCACAGCAAAGACATATCCTATGTTTGTGTCTATGATAATCCTTTATCTGGTTTGATGGCAACAACCAATCATGGAAGGCCAAAGAAGGCTAGTTTTGAAGAAGGTTCCAAGTCGATTGATTGTCCAAAAGATTTGCGTCAAAGCATTATAGATCTGCAGACAGAACTCAGTTTTGACAAAGACACCAAACTTGTGCTGGTTTTATCTTTTGCAAGTGATGAAATGATCAGGATGTTTATGATGAATCCTGAATGTTCATTCATGGACGTCACAACGGGCACAAATAGACAGATGAGGGACTTCTTCATTATGTGTTCCAAAGATAGTCTTGGCAATTGTTATGCCACAAATATGGCTGTTTGCCCGTCTGGCCAGTCATGGGTATTTCATTGTCTCTACTCTTACTGTTTCCCACTCATTTATGGAGCAGTATCTCTCTCAAGGAATTGCCTTGCATTGACGGACGAGGATCTCCCTTCGTATGGTTCTTTTGAAAATTGCATTGGAACGATGAAAGAATATAAGGAATCGAAGTTGATGTTATGTATTTTTCATGCCATTTACAAACCATTCAATGAAAAAGTGAAACCAAAACTTCCGCATAAAGGCGATCAGTTGACGGATCTTGGGAAAGAAATTGGTAATGTGTTGACGTATAATTTGCTTATGTCACCGTGTTGGTTATTGTGTTTTTCGTCACATCAACGTATCATTTTATAATGTTGCCGTATGTTATTGTTCCTCCTGTGCAAAAATTACTTACTAGGAACTTTGTTGAAAGAATGGATGATGTCTCTTGCTTTTTATGTTGAGTCACATGAGGAATTCTAAGATACGTGCAATGCTTTGTTAGAGGAAGTGACATCTGGTGATTTGAGTGAAGACATCTCAGAGGATTGCAAAATTGCAATAACTGATTTAGTAACCAGGTTGGCGGAAAAGGAAGAACGTATTTCAAATGAGAAACGACTTTTCATCACAAATTCAATGGATGCAGCGACTACTTCCCCTGTCGAAAATCAAAATAAGTGCATCAAACATGGAAAACATGCTGTCAGTGCAAATATGAATTTGGAAACAACCATTACAAAAACTACAATGTACACCAATAATCGTCTCTTGAAAAGCAACGAAAAAGCAAAGAGTTCAATGGGAAAAACAGCGCTATACTCTCAATCATCAACGAAAGACATTATCAACATGAAGGGGCAAACTCTTGCTGATGGAAATTACGATGCAAAAGGAAATTGCAAAGGTAAGTCAAACTTTTTACATTGTCGTATTATTTTTTCTGCTACCGTATATGTTTTGTACGTCACCGTACAAAGTCTCTTTTGAAAGATTATAATTTTACGTCACCGTATTATTCCAATACGGTGACATATTTTAATAACAAGACCATTTTTTTTCATTTTTAAAGGGTGTCATTAAGAGCGTGAACATTTCCTAGTGTGGAACTTCGATCAGCAATCCGAGTTATCTGAGAAATTAATGCGAACATCCAAAAGATTACTCAAGAAAATCCCAAAATACTTGCGAGTCAGGAGTGTAGAGGTTGTCCGACAGAACGGAATGATTTTTTTGAAATGTTCCTGCGGTTTTTATAACAGGGTTGGGTGTCCGTGTGTTCATATTTTCTTCCTCACTAATTGTATCACCATTGAAATGTTTCACATTTGCTATTGGAAAGCTTTTTCAGCACATTATGGCGACGATTCTAAAATAGGGAAACTCATGATGCAGGCGCAAGAAAAACATTTTGTCGTCGAGGGATGTGGAGTTCAGATCAGTGAAGAAATTCTTGATGACATTGTCACTCGATGTCTAGCACCAGAGGATGACAAATTGCCTTTTCTTTTTCCTGGAACAAACGAAATGGACTACAAAGAATATCAATGGGTGATTGAGCGATTCAACGGAACATCAGTTACAAGATTACAGGACTTTCTCAAATATTGAGAGGACAAACATTTCAGTCCGAGGAAAGTAACAAAAAGTGAAACTTTTTGGAAGAATTCAGAGCCATCAATTTCAAAACGAGCACTTAATCTTCAGTCGCAGCAACAAGTAATTATTCAGCAAAATGCGAAAGAAGATAGCAAAAAACTCAAGCGACAACGTGCTGATCAACGGAAAAGAGTTATTGATATGTTTGATAGGATGTTTACTTCTGACAGAATTACCGATGATGTGAAACAAATTGTGTGAATAAGTTGTGTGATGTAATGGCTGACACTTTCAAGGATGTCAACGCCAGAAATGGAAAAACAAAGGGATCTAAATTTGAGTTTGGTGCTGAAGATAAGTTGAAATCGAACAATCCAAAAAAGAGATTCAAAAATGGTCTGGATGCATGAACAAAACAATTAAAAACAAATTTTAACATGTTGAATTTTAAAAAATTATAATTTTGTTACGGCAACGTAAGATATAAATCATACGGTAATGTGTAATAATTGAAATAATAAAGAAATATTACGCTGTCGTATGTTTTATTTCGTTACGGTGACGTGTGTTGATTTTAATACGGTGATGTGTTAAAATCAAATAAATGAAAAAACCTTACGGCAACGTGTGATTAAATTTGTACGGTGACGTATTTGTGCAGTATGACATTATGTTACGGTGACGTAAGCAATTGTTACGGCAATAATATTATTTCAATAATTGGTTCGTACGGTGATGTATGAAAATGTTACGGCATTGTAATAAATTATGTCTTAATTATTTTTTTTTATTTCACTAAGTCTTGAATATTTTAATTAATTGAAAATCATTGATCCTTATTGTAGCCTGTTACATAACATTTTCCATAATGCATAATTTCAAACTATTTTTTTTTGTTCATACTACAGCAAATAAACTAATGTCTTTCCCCAATTTTTAAATTCCCCCAAATGAATACCAAATCCCTTTTCCTTCAGTTATCTCCAGAGACTTTCTCATCCTTGTTGTTTTCGTCCACGTCTGCCTCCTCGCCGTGCTTGTTTCCACTGGGCTTCCCTTCAACGATTCCTTCCTCAATGTTGGTGATTTGATTAACTGTTTCTTCCGCATGTTCATCATTCCCTTCTCCAGCCACCTTTTCATCATCCATTTTGTCATCCTCCTCTACCGATGCCAAAGATGATTCATCAGAAGCTCCAATGCAATAACGAACAAGCTTGAACAACCCATTTTGGTCAATGAATGTATCGGGGTTGCAGCAAAAGTTAGGTTCCGATTCGTAACAAAAATGACGAAGAACAGCATAATGATGGATGAAAGTTTTTGGCCCCTTATGACATTTCCCGTCAAAATAGCCTTTCTTTGCACCTTCAGGAACACCTGGAGATTGGAAGTCATCCACCTTCTTAGGCCACCTGTCAACAATTCCGTTTCCATTAGCGTGACGCCAAGTTTCAAGGCAGCGAATCATTGCGTTGTATGACGTAGGCCATCCGCTTTTGGCACAGAAATGATCCACGGGATCCTTTTTCGCATCTTTGTTTTTGGAGTTTTCTCCAGAACACAATGAGTCGCAATGGGTTCTATTCCCAGACTTATCTCATCCTTTAGGAGGCAGCCACAACGTTTTCCCATGAGAATCCTTTACCCACCACCGCATAACACCAAGATTGTGCATAGCCTTGATATTCATATCTTTCTTCTCCTTATCGGTTGCTCTTGCCCCAAGTTTAGAGGGAGATGTTTGACAGGTGAGAAACGCCAATGCGAGGAAAATACAGTATGATTTGGTGAAGTTTTGATTAACTTTTGTTACCATTCCTGTGTCAGAACGCTTGCTTGGATCCAAATCACAATAGGTACGATCCATAAAATCAACCAAACCACCAAATTGGCCACTGACATTCGTCAACTTTGTCATATACAAAAGAGGAATAGAAGCAAAGATGGACTCCATTTTCTTTCTGGTGATTGAAGGCCTCACACGGACCTTCTCATCGGTTTTCACTTATTTATCGGCTCCAAACATCTCTGTTATGACATTGCCTTGAGACAAGGTGAATTCACCAGTGAATATGTGTGGGTGAATGGTATGTAGGTTGATGGCAAACTTGTCTATAGATTCGCAAAAAATCGATACGGTGACGTGGTAAAATGATACAGTGACGCAGTGTCATAAATTGATACGGTGGCGCGTTAAAAGGAGTACGGTGGTGTATCATCAAATTAGATACGGTGACGTGACAAAAAAATGATATGGTGGCATGAGATCAATTTCGATATGGCGACGTAGAAAAATTGGCAATGACAAAAAATTGTACGGTGATGTAGAAAAAAAACCATACGGTGGCGTGTTGGAAAAAATCAATACGGCAATGTACTCAAAAAGCGTCATTAATACGGTGGCGTACAAAAACGATACAGTGATGTGGTAAACTTACTCTTTCCCCACACCTTGATCTTGGGCTTGTGGGTTTCCATCAACTTGCGTGCTGCTTCTGTATAGGGTGGCCCATCTGGATCAGACAAGTCAACAGAGCTGTGTAACTTAGGCGTGATGATTTCAAAATGGCCTTCATCCCTGTGAGGCTTCTTGGTCCCCTTGGATGGGGAAGGTTGAGTGATTTCAGAAGGAGGGCGGTGGAACACCTCGTCAAGACACAAATCCCTTGCCACCATCCTACTTTCAACCTCTTCTGGCAAGTCACCATCCTCAACTTCGTCAAGATCCTCATAATACTCTGACTCTGGTTCCTTGGGTTTTCCCTTTCTTCCAGACTTCTTAGCCTGCACCCTTGTTTGTGATTTTGACGATTTGGGCGATTTGGGCTATGTTGGCATATTTGGTACTTTTGACGATTTTGCACCTTTCTGGGGATTGTTTGACAAGGGATGCTTGGGCGGTTTTTGAATGATTTGTCTTTTGGTGCTGGGTTGCTTATTGGCAATGGCGGACACAGTACATGACCTCTTGGGGCGAGATGGAGTGGCTGGTTTGTGGGCAATGGTTGTTGCTTGTGCAGGTGATTTTGTGATTGGGGATGATACTGGTTGACGCTGACGAAAGGATGATTTGGGCTGGAGATGACAATCATCCATCACTGTGTGGAGATTCGCCAATGCACGAGATAGGTGCTTAGCTTTGGCTTCTTCTTTCTGTTTGGCTTTGTCGTCAACAGCATCAACATTGTCTTTTGCCTCATTTGCATCATTTGCGTCTTTTGTGTCATCTTCGACGTTTGCACCGTCACGAACCGACTCGTCTTGCTCATTCGTCACAGGGTTGGAATCTGGAGGTGCCGCTATGTCAGATGGATCAGCCTCACTAGGGTAGGACATGGTAGCAGTTTGAGGCGAAAATATTGAGATGGGACTGAGAGAGAGGCGGATGAAGATCACAGATTTGGGCGGATTTCGCCATTTAGATGATTTTACCTTGTACTATGGCAAAACGATACAGTAGTGTATTATTGGATAGTGTTTTGAGGCACAAAAACAGATCTAAAAT